>CAUYON010061287.1:0-35810 GCA_963573935.1 Arctocebus calabarensis
TCATTTGGTGTCATAAACAACCCTGTCATAATTCACATTTTATAGTTAAAAATTTGCACATATCGAGGGACTTTACTTAACAAATGCAATCAATGTCACTTGTTTTCTTGTATCCTCAATGAACCCCAAACAATAAAAAAAAATAAAAAATAAAATAAAAAAAAACAAAACAAAAAAAAAAGAAATGTCTTTAATTATAACATATATTTTAGGAAGTCTATAAATTAAGAATTAAATGGTAGTACACACCAGAACAGGAATTTCTGTTTAATAATATTGTCCTGGTAGAGTTAAAACTTTCAAGAGATTTGATTGTTTTAATTGCCACTTAACTATAAAATTGGTATAGGTATCATTTTTAGGAAATATTTCAGCCCCTCTCCATAAGATAAACAAGCTAGCCTTGACAAAAATCTATATCCATAGGCTAGATAGATAGATAATTATAAGTTATTATTGCTACTATTATAGACTTTATATATCTTCAGGTAAGATTTGGTTAGCTGTATATATAATGGCTATTATATATATACTTTCAAACATACTAGGGCATTTGTGGTGAAGGGAAAATATTTTTAAAGCTTATCTTTTGTGCAAAATGTATTTGTTGAAGGTAATATAGTGAGGAGCTATGCTCATATAGTTAAGAGCTGTGCTCTGAGATCAGACTAGAAATCACTTTTCTGGTGTTCCTTAGAGTTTCTGCACAGCCTTGGGCAACTTACTAAAGTCTGCTTTATTTGCACTGGGAAGGGTGCAAAGCAATTGAGTTGAACCCACCTCTTAGAACTGGCTGTGCATATAATTTACATAATGTGCTTAGAAGAGTGCCTGCATCTGATTACTTCTGAACAAAATGCCTTTTGTTGTCATTGTTGTTAGATTTAATGTTGTAGTCATGTATTACCCCAGGAGTCACCAGTTGAATAGTAGTAATAATAACTCACATTTATCATGCATTTTTCATATAATTTTTACAGTTTTGGTGCTTTGTGCAAATCAACTCATTTAATTGCTACAATTATCCTGTACAATAACTAGTTATTGTCTAAGTAATGTAGATGAGGGAAACTAGTACAGAGAGATGCAGTAACTCTGTCTTAGACTGTGAGCTATTTTAGCTATGAAATGGTAGAGCCAGGATTTGAGCTTGTGTCATTTGACTCCAGGGCTTACGTACCACTATATTATGTTGCTTTTAAAAGTTTTTCATCCATTAATGTTTCCTTCTTAAACTTTAGTGTAAGACTGAATTTTATAATAGGTAAATAAAACCTCAGTCAACCTGACTTACACATACAGTATAAAAAGTAGCATCTTAGCAATTTTATTCCTACGACCCCATATTCTCATTATATATATATATATTATTATTTTTGAGTTGTTCCTTATTGGTACAATGAATACGTGTCCTGGTTTGCTTAGGATAGCAATACTTTATCTGTAGGTTATTCTTCATTTACTATCTTAAGTGTCCTGATTTAGACCATAAATCACATGGCAATCTATTTATCAATTTATAAAGCATACTCTAATAATTGCATAAAGTTCACATAGGAAAAGCATGCTTCCTAGGCAAGAAGTTAAACTTTAGGGTGTGAGTGTGTCTGCCTGTCTAACATTCTTCTATTTTAACAAAACTTTAAATAAAAATGAAATTGTAAATTTAGTTTTTACCTTGGGTTGTTATAAAAGTAGGTATTTATGACAGAAGTGCTAGAAATAACTCGGAGATGAAATCTGTAAGGTTGATAGAGATGGAGGGGAAAAGTTTTGTTTTGGGGCAGAGTAGCCATTATGTGTAGGACACAGCTTCTTATTATCGAAACATCTATTCCAAAGGAGGGAACAACTGGCCTGAAAACAGGGTAGTAGGGCCTTGCTGGAGCCAACTCAGACGGAGATCACAAGTTGGTGCAGAGCAGCAGACGTCCATGATTCATGGATACAGGTGTAGGCTTTTAAAAAATAAAACCTTGTTACTCTGTTTAAAATTAAAAAAATCTATTCCCTGGAGTTAAATATTTTCTGGCTATGCCTTTCTTGTTTGTCTATTTGAGGTCACAGTCTCTTTCACTGTGATGAAAATTTTTTATATGTGATAAGTTGCTTTTGTAAATTCCGAATCTTCCGATATCTTCTTGATTTAAGTTTTGTCAGGGACACATTGATAAGATTTTCCTTTTGATAGTGGTTCTTGATTAAATGAGAGTTTTACCTGTTGAGCATTGTTAGCTGTCCATAAAAAAATAGTATTTACCTACTTTGAATAAGGAAGAATTACTGCTGATGTCATAATTTTAATCTGTATTTTTTACAACATTTTGTTACCAAATTATGAGAGTGTATGGGTGTTCTTTGTGAAATTACAGAAGTGTATAAAGTAAATAAAAATTCCTCTCTCAGAGGTGACCAGTGTTAATACTTAGTTATATATAATTAATTACACATTTAAAAACTAGATTGAATTTTATTGAAGATAGTATTTTGTGGTTTGCTTTTTCCCCCCTCATAATTCTATAACTAGTTCTAGTATCCTTGTTTATTCTTCAAAGGAATGGTTTTCAGTACTTATTGTTTTAAGACCTGAGTGCTGGTCCCTTATGACTGGACATTTAAGCATCATGTGGTTTTTTATTCCCATAAATTCTTCCAGGGTGCGTGTACTTGTCCATACATCGTTGTACTATTTTGTTTCCTTTAGGCTCAGTATTCTCACCATGTGATCCAGGAGATTCTAGGACACCTTGATGCTTGTAAAAAAGATTCTCCTCGGGTTCGAGCCGGTATTATTCAGGTTCTGTTAGAGGCTGTTGCTATTGCTGCTAAAGGTTCTATAGGTGAGTACAAGAAAAAAACCAAAAGAAGTAATGTTTTAATCTATTTCAAAGTGCTTTTTTTTAGCATAGCAGTGTATGAAAAACTCAGAGTATTTCTACATGGTTTCAATTGTTATAATTTGTCTTGATGTTTGCGTTCATGTGATTATTGTCAGGCTTCTTTAGTGCATAGTTAAGCATTTTCCTACAAATCAGTTCCTCCTTCTGGTCCTTTCTTCTAATAAAAGTTTTTGAGTATCAATTATGTATCAAACATTGGAAGAATTATAGATAGAAGAAACTGATAGTTTACTTTCAGTTAGACATCTCCACCTAGTGCCTTAATACAAGACATGCTTTAATGACATATAAGGGCACTAGGGCTCAGAATGGTCAGCATGAACAAAGTATCGTATGGCCCATTTTGGTTAGAGTGTATCAGTTGAGGAGTTAGGAGAATTAAATTTGCCTTTAAAGTTAAGATGCAGCTGAATTGTGGACATGCTCTACTGTTGACTGATTTAGCAATTTTTAATAATCTTTATGTGAGATATGCTAAAGGATAATTCATCTGGCCGCAAAATGTAGGGCACATGAGAAATCACAATTTGCTATCACTGTTCTAGGCATTGAGGGGAGGAACTTGCCCTTGGATAGCAGCAGTAGGTAAGGTCAGTAGAATTTGACAGCTGACTGATTGCAGTGGTAACAAGAAGAAGGGACAGTTTACAGATCATGATATTTCACCTTACATGTGGTTAGAAAAAGGAAATGGTCCATAATGGAAATATACATGTTAGGGGTTGAATCTGGATGTGGTTTCTTTGCTTCAAAATCAAATTGGAACTATGTCAGCTAATGAAATAGTCATCCCCCGATACCTGCAGGGAAGTGGTTCCATGACCCCTGTGGATACCAAACTCCAGGGACACTCAAGTCCCTTATGTAAAATGCTGTAGCAATTTGCATATAACTATGCACATTCTCTCATATACCTAAAATACCTGGATTATTTATAATACCTAATGTAAAGCTGTGTAAATAGTGGTTATACTATGGGTTTTTAAAAATTTGTATTGTTTTTTTTTCCCCGCATATATTTTTGATCTGCATTTGGTTGAATCCACTGGTATGAAATCTACAGATATTGAGGGATGACTATATTCTATTAAGTTATTAAGAGTGAAATATCCAATTTCCTTAAGTACTAAACTTGACAGTTGATATCTCTAACATTTCACTCTGACACCTCTTTTTTTTTTTCATCGTGAAGGTACATCCTCATTTTTTCAAAAACATGTTTTGGCTTATTATCTTTTAGGTTTTTTATTAGAGCATTTTTTTAAAGCTATAGATGAGTGAAAACTTAATGTTATTTTTGAATATGAGTTCCATTTTGGAACCACTGCAGCACAAACAGCTCAAAATATGAGCAAAGTGTTTGGGAAGGATGTGGTAGGACTTAGTGCTCAGTACATCGATGGTTTGAGAAGTTCTGGTCTTGTGATTCTAAATAGTCTTGAATATGAGCCATGTGGGCTACCTGAGGGCAGAGTAGATAATGATGACCTGAAAGCTGTAATGGAAGTGAATCCATCTCAACCTAAGTATGAACTGGCAGCAGGGTTCAGCATTACTATTCCAAACAATATTGGACCATTTGAAACAAGTTGGGTTCCACATGAATTAAATGAGTGTCGGATATCTCGAAGCTTGCTTTTCTTTGCTGTCACAACATAAAGGTGAACCATTTCTATCGTTATGTGTAATGAAAATGAATTCTTTTTTAATTCAAGTGTTCAGCACAATGGTTGGATAAAGATGAAGTCCTGAAACTCAGTCCCAAAGTGAATATTCATCAAAAAAAGCTAGTGGTGCCTGTCTGGTGGTCCAGCACTGGTATTATTCACTATGCTGCAGGAGTGTTCAACCCACGGCCCAAGGGCCATATTCCCCCCACCCCCAAATAGCTATACAAAGGCAGCCAAATACAAAATCACTAACTTACTTAAATCATTATGAGATTTTTTTGTGTGTAAAAATTTATTTTTGGTAGAACTCAATTGTGTAGTTTTCAAGCATGAACTTCATAGATGACAGTGTTGTAGTGCAGTGTCAGATATAATAAACATACACATATTTGCATATATGGGTGGCTCAGTTTTATGGCAACTTTCAGTGTGTTATCTTCTAAGCACAGTTGAATTGACATAATCAGACATTATATGTGCTTGTGGTAGCTTGGCAACTATCAGTGTTTCAACCTACTGTTGCAACATTAGTCATTTAAAGGCATTTAGAAGTCAGGGGAGCATTCTTATTTGAGTATTAAGGGCATTTCTACACCTTGGCAGTGCCTTATATGTCACCTGCCACTGTATTGGCAGCTGAGATGTGGAAGGGCCCAAAGGTTGCGTTCTGCTTTCCTGTCAACTAATTTTCATAATAAACGTAAATATAGTTTTACTATTAAAAAAAGATATTTTTTTTAAATCCCAGTATGGTTTCTATGTCTCAAAAGAAAGCAGAACTCTAAAAAAGAAAAATTATGTGTGAAGGAAGCCTGTTCATTGAAAAGTAGACAGATGACTACTTTTTTATTGAGGCAAATAGTAAGGATTTATTTGGATTTTGTGCAGATTTTCAAAGTCTGTAACTCTGCTTTATTTGGGAATTTGTGCAGATTTTCAAAGTCTATAATTTGAACAGGCATTATATGCAAAACGTACTGCCAAATCCAGTGCATTCAAGGGATTGTGTTCTAAGGATGAAATAGGAATAGCACAAATGAAAATGATCTGCTCAACAGAAGACTTTAAAAAGTTACAACTCAGTGGTGGTGGGGCTCTCTAGATTCCCACCTGTCGAGTACAATGTAGGGGTATATGGCATATGCTTCCTGGGTGAAGGACTCGGCTACAATTCAGACTATGGACCTTACCTTACCAATGCAAATAATGTAACCTAATGCTATGTACCCTCCTATTATCCCCAAACTAAAAAACAACGTTACAACTAGGCTGGATTCTGTTGTAAAATCTAGTTATGTGATAGTATATTTAATAGGAAAAAAAATCAAAACTATTTACCGATGGTAGGTTTGTTAAGCAAGATAAGGGAAGCATGGGAAGTACTTTGCCCTGAAGAAAAGGGGGCTATTTCTAAAATCAGTTTGTGTCACCAGATTATAGCCAGGCAAATTGAAGGCATTGGGAAATCTACCAAAAGAAGTTTGTAAAGTCACCAACTTAAAATTTTATGCCTTGCCAAGAATGACAGCACTGAGGCTACAAATACAGCTAAACTTGCCATTTTTATTGGAAGTATTGATGAGAATACAATGTTGCTAAAGAAAAGGCTTCTTTTGTGCCATTAAAAGATACAGTGAAGTAGTAAAAAAATATATTAAAGCAATTTTCTTTGTCCATTGTCAACATATATGGTATAGTTACTAATGGTTCCTTAGTAATGGTAGGTTAAAGATAGGAACTTGTCAAATTAATAGATGATGCAACCCAAATGCATGTTTGATGTAATATCATTGTGCAAGAGCTTTAAAAATGGATACATCATGCAGATGTTTTATGCCTTGCCAAGAATGACATCACTGAAGCTACAAATATGGATAAACTTCCCATTTTTATTAAAGACTGAATTTCATAGGAGCTAAGGGATTGAATCATTGCCAATTCTAGGAATTCCTTAAAAGAATTGAGACTGACTATGGCAACGTCATATACTTTTCAGAAGTAAGATGTCTAAGTTGAGGCCAAATGTTGAAAAGATTTGATTTGCAACATGTTATCAAGTCATTTATGATATCAAAATCCAAATTTGTGCCAGAACTTGATGATGAAAACTGATGTGGCATTTTTAGTGCATTTAACTGCTCATTTAAATGAGCTAAACATGTGTGTTCAAGGCGAAGACCAACTTATCAATACAGTGTTCCAAATGAAAAAATGAAACATAACAAAGTTGTGAATGAAACTGAAATGATGGCAAGCTCCAATTAAGGCAATTGCATATATTTCGACATGTTGGCTAAATACTGTCCTGTGGACAGTGAAAAATACGTACCCTTGCCTTTCGATTTGATAGAAGAATTTGAAAACAGGCTTTAAATTTTCCAGAAAAAGAATCAATATTTTGGTACATTTGTGACTTCATTTTCAGTGATCATAGATAATGTTACATGCCAGTTTTCAAATGGAATGCATAGAGCTACAATCTGACACTTAACGTAAAGAAAAATTTGATTATGTCTCTTAGTGGACTTTTATAAGACCCATCTTCCCACATACAAATATCCCTCACTTTACACTCATGCCTTATTCACATTATTGGTCTTTGCCAGCACTTAACATTTGTGAGCAACTATTTTCAAGAATGAAGCACATTAAGAGTAAAGTTGGAACTAAAACATCTGATGAGTACCTTGAGAACTACTGAGAATTGCAACTACATCCATCAAACTAGATATTGATGCATTAGTTTCTCAAATACAATGTCAAATATCTCACCAGTTTTATGTTGCCCACTCTTCTTTTATTTTTATAATATTTTAAAAACCCAAAGATATTTAGATATGTACATTTACATTTTCTTTACTAGTGATTGCAAACTTGCCAACTGCTCAACAATTTTAAAAGACTCTCTGAGAGGGCTGTTCCATAATTAAGATTATTATGCAGGGACATTTTTGTTTATCTGTGGTGTCAAATAACACAAAAATTATGCACAGATCTTTTTCTGCTCATCAGCTTTTCTTAGTGTTTTTGTACTTAATATGTAACTCAAGACAACTTTTCATCTTCTAATATGGCCCAGAGAATCCAAAAGGTTGGACACTCCTGCACTACAGCTTCACAAGACTTGTCATTTGATTGTAGCGAGATGTCCATTGCTACCAGGAGGACAACATAGTGAGGATGCTTGTGATTAAGTAGCCAGTAGAGAGAGGCCAATCCTCTTGTAAGACAACGCTTCACACCAACAATGCTGTTCAAATTACAAAGCTGAACTTAGAAACTTGCTTGTAACTTTATTTGATCTTAGCCCAAAGGGTAAGAAGCATTGTATCAATAACTTATCTCAAAGAGCAGAAAGCAGGTTGTTTAACTGGAAGTTATTTAATTTGAAATATTAAATAAAACCTGTTATATGTGTGTTATGTACTACGTGCTAGGTTGTGTTCATTCAAGAAAAAGTTTAAAGATGGCTACCTGTCCTGGAAAGCTTGTAATCAGGAGTAAAAGGCAGAAATGAAACTTGTTAATTAAAATGTAGTGTGGTAGAAACAGTGATAGAAATGTGCAGAGAGTTTACAGACGGAAAAGGAGAGAGGAAATTTAGTTAAGCCAAATCTGATAAATTGGGTAGTTTGTGTCTCTTAATTGAGGCAAATTCTTCTTTTTCAATCTCAGAAGATGCAAAATAAATCTTCCATGCTACTATCAGAATTTCAGGGATTTTTACCTAACAGTCAAATAAAATTTTGTCTCAGTACACATTGCTTTGAACAGATGAGATTAAATAGATAGAAGGTTTGTGATTAATTTTGACATGTATTCACACATTTTGTGAGGGTTGAACTGGAGATTCAAACCGTGAGTTGCTCACAGACACTCACTAATGTTTGTTGTCATGAGGACACTTTCTTATTTAAATATTTCTCATTTATTTATTTTAAAAAATGAGCTAGTTAGTTCATAAGTTTTATGGATTGATGACAGTATAGATAAACAGCCAGAACATTTTTGTTGAGAAATAAGAGAATCGATTGTGAGTACACAATACTAGCAAAGTGTATCTGCTCACATAAGTGATCCTTTACAGGACCCACAGTGCTGGAAGTTTTCAATACCCTTTTGAAGCATCTGCGTCTCAGTGTTGAATTTGAAGCAAATGATTTACAGGGTGGATCTGTAGGCAGTGCCAACTTAAGCACAAGTTCCAAAGACAATGATGAGAAGATTGTGCAGAATGCTATCATCCAAACAATAGGTGAGTACATTTCACTTTTCAAAACGGTCATATAAAACAGTTGTTTAAAAAGCTCTCACATAAGGTCCTAGACTCTTTCCAAAGATCATTGATTGCTCGGATTTCTGAAAGAGCTTTACTTTTTAGAAGATAAACAAGCATAATAATGAGACAGAGAACACTGTACAGTCTTTACCCAGATTCTTCTGTTGTTAACATTTTATTCCACTTTTTCATTTGCCTGTGATCGGTGGATCAGTTGATCTCTCTCTCCATTTCTTTCTCCCCACTCTCTTTCTCTCTCCCGGGTATACGTGCAGACGTATGTATATGTAGAAATATGTACATACACACACACATAAAATTTTTTCTAAACCATATAGTAAATTAAAATACTTCAGCATATTTTCCCAAATAATTAAGATTTCTTTTAGAGCCAGGGTAAAGTTATCAACATCAGTAAATTTGACATTGATATCATACTTTAATCAAACTTCCATATTTCATTTATATCAGTTGATCCAGTAATGTCCTTTATAGCACTTTTTGTGGGTCTAGCATCCAGAGTAAGATCACATATTGCCTTCCTGTGACATGGGCATTTCTTAATAGTAAAGTCCTTCCTCTCTTTTAAAACAAAAAAGTAGCCAGGTGCAGTGGATCACTCCCATAATCCTTGCACTCTGGGAGGCTGAGGCCTGTGTATTACTTAACCTTAGAGGAGTTCATGACCAGCCTGAGCAAGATTGAGACCTTGTCTCTAAAAACTAGTTGGGCGTTGTGTTGGGTGCCTTTAGTGCCAGCTACCAGGGAGGCTGAAGCAAGAGGATTGCTTTGAGCCCAAGAGTCTGAGGTTGCTGTGGTGTTTCCTTTTGGTTAAATTCAGTTGATACTGTCCTGGCTGGAATACTACATACATGATGTGTTCTTCTCAGATAGTATATCCAGAGGTAGACATGTGTACTGGTTCCTTATTGATTACGGTAATTTTGATTGCTTAGTCAAGGAAGGCTTTGTCCTATTCATTGTACGGTTTCAGTTTTTTCCATTATAAATAATAGACAGCCTCTGAGAAGACACTTTTGTATCATGCAGATGTTCTGCTTTTCATTCCCACTTCCCCTTAGATTGAGCATTTACTCCTAGTTCCTGCCTAAACCAGACCTTACGTGATGGCTCCAGAGTGATGGTTTTAAACTCTAGCACTCCTCTCATGGTTACCAGTGGGCACTCAGTGTTCTCTCGTGAGCCAGATTCCCCTCTTCTACCTTTGTATTATGTTTATTTATTTATTAATATGAACTTAACACGTTCGTATTTTCAGGGTTTACAATTCATTATCGTCTAGCTATTTTGGTGCTCAAATTGTACCAGATTTGGCCAGTGGGAGGGAGCCCCTTCAACACATCTTTCCTTTTTATTTTTTCTTTTGTTTTCTTTTTGTTTTTCAGCACTGCCTTACGTGGGTAAGCTGTTCCAGGCTCCAGGCCTGGAATAAGTCATTTTTCTAAGGAGCTGTGGGAATGGTATTACAGACCAAGATCTCAATGCTAATATCTTGGGCTATATCCTCCCTTCCCCTCCCCCTTCCCTCCCCTCTCCCCCTTCCCCTTATCCCCTCCCGTCCCTTCTTTCCTCCCTCCTTTCCTCCTTCCTTCCTTGGGTCAAACTACAAATGATGGAAAGCTTTGTTAAAAATCCATGAGAATTTACCTCTTTTGGAAATGAATTAATCTCTCTGTATATAAATATAAATTAAAGCAAGTAAGCTGTTTTTTCTACTTTAACCCTTTTCTCCCAATATTTTCTTTAGAGTAGTCAGATCATATTTAATGTAAATCCACGATTGCTATGATAGTTTCACAGTTGTATTGTATTCCTAGAGTAGTACCTAATTTCTGATCTACCAGTTTCAGTTAAGTCATTTGTAAATGTATTCTGGAATTTGATTTATGCCTTTTATTTGAGTTACTTCACCATTGCTGGCTACTTATTTATAATGATCCTTTAGGATATTTAATACAAAGTTTATCTTTGTCATCTTGTTTCTAAAGTTTTATGAGTTTTATGACTCTGTATTCATGCATTATGCATCACCATTTAGTACCTGTTTATTAGACACCTACACACAGCAGTTCCTGTGCTAGGACTCTGTGATGCCCGGAGCTCTCCCCTTGTGTGGAGGTATTTGATTGTTCTACTCAAATCAGCACCTTTTTACCAGGCGCAATCTCATCACATGCATAGAAATTGTACTCATGAGTGGAAAGCCCCAGGAGTGTCTTGTTCAACACACTGTGGAGCACACAGTAGATGCTTAAGATTTGGGGATTGACTAAAAGGAGAAAAACGTAATAAATCCAGTATAACATGGAATTGCAATAAAGCATAGATGTTTTCATTACTGCATAAAACAATTAGTGTTAATGTATAATGAGCCTAGCTTCTACAGTGACTTTTACATTTATTAGGATTATTTATTCATTTTCAGTGATACTCTAAGATGATATATCAAGTCAGTTAATCTTGTTTTCACAGAATTGATTTTACTTGCTTTAGTGACTTCTAATTATTTCAGTGTTACAGTTCACTACAGAATACTAATTTATTGTTTCTCAAGTGATTTATTATAAATGTAAATACAATAGACTCAATATTTCTGTGACATAACACATGCAGAATAACGTGAAAATTAAAACATGAAAGAAATGCAATGTGGCACCATGAGTAAGAGTCTTAATATTTTCCTTTTAAATTTCTCAGTATTCTGGTAGTTATCAGATTAAGTGGATATTCCTGTTGACAGACCATGGAACAGGGAAGTTGTAGTTTTTGCATGTTAAGTTATGACTAAATTATTGATTTCTTTATCAAAGTATCACCTAATTACCGACTTCCTTACCTGAGCATGAATTTAGGTTTACAATATATAAACAAAAGTTTGATCAGAAATTACTGTTGAAAATTTATTGTCCTTTTTAAAAAATCCAGTCAATTCAAATCAATGCTGGTTTTTCTATTAATTGTGTGCAAAAGACTTTCAGATATTCACTATTTTATATTTATATAACTAGTAGTCCATTATACATGCCTTATATTGAAACATAACTGAATTATTTTGGATAAGTGAAGTTATCTTTAGTATTATATGTAGCTTAAAGATTGTAAGTCACATATACTGGAAACTTTAGTTAAAAATGTTTGTATTATATGGAAAAAATAAACTTTTTCAATTTGTGAAATTTATCTAATTTTTTAATAGGATTTTTTGGAAGTAACCTGCCAGATTATCAAAGATCAGAAATCATGATGTTCATTATGGGGAAAGTACCTGTTTTTGGAACATCTACCCATACTTTGGATATCAGTCAACTAGGGTATGTGCTCAGACTATAAATTTGAACTTAATCTAGGTTAAATTTTATCTTAAACCAATCTAGAAAATGTTAGTTTTGTATTTTTGTAATGATTAGTAATAAAAATCCTGTGGAAAGTAGTTAGTGTTTTTGATACTAGATTGCTAAGCAATTGAATCAACATTTGTATGCATTTGGAAAAATTTTTAAGACTGTCATAAAGTTCTCAAATATTCTATCTCGTTTATTGACCAGGTAGAAGGTTTGTTTAGTCTGGATTTTAATGCATGTGCATCCACATTTAGGGTAAAGCTTGAAGTTCCCTATACAAATTTTAAAAATTAATGTGACTATATCAGGACTGATGGCTTATTCCTAGAATTCTAAAACTGGAAGTGATTTTGAAGATCATGTGCTACAGCTCCTTTTCTCATACATTTGACTTGATTTTATAACCTGCTAGAGGAGCTTTTCATGAATGTTTAGGTTTGTTAATTTAATAAAGAAATGATAGTATCTTACTTAATTTATAGTTTTTGGCCAGTTATTAAACAACATTTTTTTCTATTTGTTAGTACTTATTGAAATTATCTGTTCCTGTTTATTGATATGTGTTAAAGAGATATTATATTCATCAACTATGTTTGTAGTAAGCATTTTCTCCAGTTTATAGTCTATTCGTATTGTTTAGTGCATCTGTTTACTTTGAGAGCCAATAACTTAACCTGTTTTTGTTTGAATTGGACACTTTTTTACATATAGATATTTTAAAAAATTCATAAGAAATTTACTTTAAAATATAAGGTGAGCCATGACTTAATATTATATTTAAAAAGATCTATTTAGTAATATAAGTGTTAATTATTGGCTGTGGTGGCTCACACCTGGAATCCCAACACTTTGAGAGTCCCAGGCAGGAGGATCACTTGAGGCCAGGAGTTTGAGACAGGCCTAGGTAACTTAGCTAGACCATATCTTTACAAAAAATTTTAAAAATTAGCCAGGCATGCTGATATGCACCTGTAGTTACAGCTGCTTGTCAGGCCGAGACAGGAGGATTGTTTAAGTGTGAGCCTAGGAATTCAAGATTGTAGTGAGCTGTGATGCCGTGATTACACTTTTGTACTCCAGCCTGGGCAACAGAGTGAGACCTTGTTTCTAAAAAGAAAAAATAAAACCAAAATGTTTCTTAGTATATTGTATAATAATACTCTCATTTTATATATTTTAGGGATTTGGGAACCCGGCGGATTCAGATAATGTTGCTGAGATCTTTACTTATGGTAAGGCATTTAAGGTGAACACATTTAATTAAATCATTGAAAAACTTAAAATTTCGGCTTTTTATCTGCTTCCTTATTTAGAAAGATACTATTTATGTTCTTTATTATGCTCTTATTTTTTATTCTATACTTTTTACTATTTATTCATTACTTTTCCTAGCATTATGCTCTTCATAATGATGAAACATACAGAAAGCAGAGACTATTGCTATTTTATAGGTGAAGATACCTGAGCTCAGAGACTTTGAATGAAAGTAGAGGAAGTTCACCAGGCCACTGAGCTGAAGAATAGAATGTGTATTTGAAATCCAAAGTTCCTTCATTATATTATACTATTTCTTTTACATATTGATCAAATGTTGTTTACATATCAACAAATGTTTTTGCTGGGAGAATAATCCATAAAAATGAAAATTTGTCATTTTAAATTTAGAGTGGCTATCAATAGCTTAAAAGGAAAAGCATAGCCAAAATGGAAGGGCCTTCAATTGATAGTAATTGTATTTCTCTTTGAATCAACTACTGTTAGCACAATACCAAGAACAAAGTGAGGGCTAGTTGTTGGGAATGTGTATGCTTTTCAAATCATTATTCTTCAAATTTATTCTGGAAATTTTTTTTTTTTAATTTTTTTTTAAGTTTTTTTTTAATTTTATTTTTGGGGATTCATTGAAGGTACAGAGAACCAGGTTACACTGATTGCATTTGTTAGGTAAAGTCCCTCTGGAAATGTTTATTTTCCATGATTCTGTTTCTTTTAAAGAACTGTCTCATACCTAGGATAAGTACAGAAATACCTGTAGTGCTTGTCATACAGAAGTTTTAAATTCTCATACAGCTTCATCCATCAGTCCTTTCCTATATGTTTTGTGCTTTTTTATCTACTTGGATAATATAAACTCATTTGTTTATATTTTCTCATATCAGTTTTTAAAAATTTGGCTTTTCACATGTAGAACTTTAATTGGAAGTTCATATATATATATATATATGAGGCATGAATATATTTTTAATTTCTTAGATGGATAGACACTTATCCTACCAATTTTCCCATAGACTTATAAATTGCTTTTATCCTATAAGAGCTCAAATATAAATGTTAAGTGTTCCATATATGCTTAATCCTGAAAATATGTTGAAATTTCCAACCTGAAATTTTATTTGGTCCTGAGCCTTTAGTTAAATTCCTTTAATAAATTAGTTTGGCTCTCATCCTGATTGTACTGCATAGTAAAGTCAGTGAATTATCTATGTGGTATACTTAAAAACTTTAATAATATCTAACTATATTCTCTTTAAAACATTTAAATTTGAAAGATATTGTGGCATTATAAATTTCAAATCAAGTCACAAAATACAACTTTCCAAAATGAAAATGTATTCCTATTAAGCAACTGCTTAAAGTAGAAAAATAATTAAAAATTTAAATTAAAAATCTGCTGGTCTTACTGTACTATTTGCCACCTAACTTCATTGTATCTATTTTTTACTAACTGCTTATCCCTTGTGTTCTTAACCTGTGTGAACTTCACTTTTCTCTTATGAAATGGGGATATCCTAATGCCTATCTCACAGGGAGATGGGAGCAAAGCAAATATCTACAAAGTGCTTAGAATGTTGACTAGCACATGGCAATTGTCTGCTATTATTTTATTTTCCCTGTGAATGAAGGTTTTGTAAATTCAGTAAAATCTTTCATCACTCAACATATTTCCTTTATGTCTTTCCTTCTAGCTTCTATCCATACTTTGTTCCCTTAAGTTTATGGTTCTTAAAAAACAATGTGAGAATTTTGCCCAAGGACTCATGACAAAGGTTAGTTTGTTGTTTTTCTCCTGATAATTAGGTAACTTCTGGATACAAAGCAAAGACGATTGTTACTGCACTGCCAGGGTCTTTTCTGGATCCTTTGTTATCACCATCTCTCATGGAAGACTCTGAACTGAGACAGCTGGTCTTGGAAGTGATGCATAACCTCATGGATCGCCATGACAACAGGGCAAAGCTCCGAGGGATCAGGTAGTATGCCGTTTCAGTTAGTGTTAATGTTTTTAAACTTATACTACATTAGCGTGTTTAAGTATTGTGATTTTTTAAAATCTAGTATTTTCACGTTTTATCAATCTAGAGTTTTATTTAATTAGTATTGAAACTGTTCAATTATTTATATATTTTAAGAAAGTAAATGTTTGGAGGTCATTTAATATACTCTTCAGAGATTTCATCTAGTATTATTAGTTACATGGATTTTTTTTTATTTGTTTTTCTTTAAATTTAGGAATGGCATTAGAAGTTGAAATTACTGTATGCAATTCTCTTTAATTAAACTTGGTAATCCAGTGGTATCATTACATGCAGGGTTATTTGAGGTATTCATTGAATTGAATGTTAAATAGTTAAAATTCCTAACCATAAGTATAATTTGCCATGTAAGACATGATGTAACTAAATGTGCTATTTATTAAAACTGATATATTGTTTGTCTCTAGAATAATACCAGATGTAGCTGACCTAAAGATAAAAAGAGAAAAAATTTGTAGACAAGACACAAGTTTCATGAAAAAGGTAAGGTTATTGTCTAGAAAGTAAATTGCATGTTACAAGTTATAGCCATCTGCCTTGTTAGGTGGGTTGTTGTTGGACTAGGACCTTGAAATGAAGACATAGAATTTTGAAGTTGAAAGACCTCAAGCCACTGTCCTCAGCCTCCCCACGTTACTGTAACATTCCTGATGATGTCAGCTGCCTGTGTTTAATCACTGGATTTATCATTCTAGATTTCTTCTTCTAAATAAAATGCCTCCTTCCCTTCCTAAGGGAAGTATAATTCTTCCCTTATACTCTTTTCCTGCCCAAACACACATATTTATTCTATTTTTAGTGGTTTTTTATAGACAGCTTTAAGTTTTTGAAAATAGCTATCACCCTTGAGTAAGTAACTAGAATGAATGTTTACTTTGTAGTCATTCTTATCTGCACTGTTTGGTATATAAAGATCTCTGCCCTTAATAAATGGTATCTAACTGGATTTCCATGATGATGACTTAAATTCTATAGGTGGCTTAGCATATTGCGTAAACTTCCTATACAGTTATTATTCATCCAAATCTTGGGCATCTAATATTTGCCAGACACTAAGCTCAATATTCAGAGTCACAAAAACACACACCAGCTGCCTTCACAATGCAGACAGTCTTGGTGGCTAGAGGTGCAGGAAACGGGACTCATAGAGCCCTATAGGAAGATAGGTCCAGAGACTTATCATCTGTGTTCTTTTTCACCTCTTTACTAGACCATGCTTTTACTCCGTCATAGTCTCTAATGTTGCTATCCCTCTAGTTATTAATTAATTGCTGTATTTCAAGTGAACATCACAGTTCAAAAATTTATTTGAAAAATACTTTATAAAATATCACTGTTCCTAAATGTTAATTTTTCAAGTTAACATCACAGTTCAAAAATGTATTTGAAAAATACTTTATAAAATATCACTGTTCCTAAATGTAATTTTTTAAATTAAATAACTGTTTAAGTTTGGCTAAATTGTATATCAAAAAACTGGTTAATAGGGAAGAGACATTAACTCTTCTCAACTCTTCTTTTTTCTCCTTTTAATTGTAGGTTGATATTAGGGTACAAACAACTAGTTTACAATGTTTCATTTGTTAGGTAGAGTCCCCCTTGTAGTTGTGTCCGGTACCCAAGAGCTGTGCCATATACCCTTATATTACATTGTGCCTATTACATGGAGCACACCAATTCCCCTCTATTTTTTGAATGTTTCTTTATATCACTCAGTTTATGAAAGAAGTCCCACATAACTGAGGAACTGTAAAATTTTCAAATTAACATTTTAAATTGAAAAATTATTATTATAGACATTTCTAGGCTACATTTGGATGTTTTGATACATGAATACAATGTGAAATGTTTAAATCAAGCTAATTAATGTACTATTACTGTGCTTACCTACCCTTTTTTATGATGAAACTTAGTTTGCAGTTTTACTAATTGCAGATTACTGAAATTTACTTAGTTATTTTGAAATATACAGTACATTATTATTGACCTGTAGTTACCCTACTATACTGTGGATCTCAGAATTATTTTTTCTGTTTGAAATTGTATACCCTTTTGATCAGCATCTTCCTGTTCCTCATTCCCATCTCTAGCCCATAAACCACCATTTGACTCTTTACTTATAAGTTCAGCTTTTAGATTCTATATATAAGTGAGATTATACAATATTTGTCTTTCTGTACCTGATTTATTTCACTTAGCATCATGTCTTCCAGGCTTATGCATTTTGTCATAAATGACAAGATTTCCTTCTTTTTAAAGGCTGAATGGTATTCCCGTTGTGTATGTATACCACATTTTAAAAATTCATTCTCATTAATGGACACTTAGGTTAATTCTGTACTAATTTTTAATTATGACTAATATGAATTTTGAAAACTCAATTGATGACTAATTTTTGACTTTATATAGTGATATCAGACAATTCTGAATATTAAGACTAGAGTTCATTGCCTGTTACAATAATGATGGAAATAATGTTTCTCTCTGGTTAATTTTTGCTAGCCAACTAACTTGAAAGGCCATGGCTTGACTGAAAGATTACATTATTATTCCACATTACATTTTGAACCCTTAAAATGTTATCTGAATTGGTTATTCCTCTGTTTTATAATTTAAAATAACTTTTCTCCCCTGCCCCTTGATGTAATTCCAATTAATGAGCACAATTTGGGGGTATATGGCGCACCTCCTAGGAGCAAGAACAGCTACAACAGGGACTTTACTGAACAAACAATGTAACCAAATTCTTTGTACCTCCAAATTAAACTTAAATTAATTAATTAATTACTTTTCTGGCTGAGCATTTGTTACCATTAGTATAAACATTTTTTTAGGATCTTTTTCTTTAGAAACAATATGTTTATATTATTTTCTTTATCAAAATTTTATTTTTAAAATTTGATACCATTTCTCATTACCTTCAATCTGTTTTACAATTAAAATGTTGTTTGGTTTTAGTATGCAGACTTAATTAGCACCATACAGAAATTCCTACAAGGATTTAAAGAAAAGAATTAAGATTCTATCCTTACAGGACAGCAGACTGCCCTTTAGTCAAGAGAATCTTCCAGTGTACCATGAATAGTACATTTTCTATGCCAGCATTGTTTATTTAGGCAACCGTGTTTCAGATTACTATGCAGCATAAAATCTGAATGTTGTAGGTTACCTTAGGTTTTGAGTCTATTTGGAAACATTCCCAGGGCTGGAAGACCTTACAATTTAAATTGAAAGAATCTCTTCACCATAGTTTCCTCATAAAACTTATACTTGTATAGAAAACAGCTGCCCCAGAAACTCATTATATAGTTTGTCACCATGTAAAGGAGCTCTAGCTAATGTTTTATTAAATCAAGGAATTGTGTAGAAAAAAGTACTTTTATTATAAACTATAACATACATAGGCATTATTATTTTAGTTATTTTGAAATGAACAATAGGTGCCCTGTCTTGTTCGTAGCTCCATCCTCTCCCCTGTAGGCCGTCGCTACTCTGACTTTAATGGAGATTGACTTCCTTCTTTTCGTTAGTTTTGCAACCTAAATATACATCTATTCATCCTTAAACAATACTGTTTAGTTTTGCCAGTTTTTATATTTTCTTGTGAAAGGGTTTATGTTTGGTATTTTTCATTCAGCTCTATTTTGGTAAAATTCATTTGTGTATAGCTTTAGTAGTATTCCATGTTATGAATACACCACAGATTATCCTTTCTTTTGTTGGCAGATACTTGAGTTGTTTCCAGTTGCGGGGTGTTATAAACAGTGCTGCTATAAACAGTCTTATACATGTATTATGTAATTCCCTCTTCTCAAGGCATTTACTGTAAGAGAAGAATGGCTCAATAATAGGTTATTCACTTTTCATATTCAAACAAGTTCATCAAGTCACTGTACCTAATTTATACTACATTGTTATGTATATAACAGTTTTAATTTTGTCTAATACTCTGGGTATGTGGTAGATAATTTTAAAAAATAAACTTGAATTAAGGAAGGTGAAGCCCAAACTCCTGCATCTATAAACATACTACCATATGTACAATGTTTGTTAGTGATGTTTAGAACTGTGGTTTTCAAAAGTATTCTTGGAATTTGGAGGGCCCACTATATCAGAACTTTCTTTCCCACCTAAGTATAGAAGCCATTTGAAAGAGAAACTCTGAGTTTGGAAAAGAGGAAACAAAAATAACAGCTTCGGAAATAAAAGAATGTGATAGGAGAACACAGCTTCATATCTGTAGCTCAAAAAGGCTTGTGAACAAACACTGTGCCACAGATTTAAATAGACTTGACCAGTCAGTTACTGCACAGCTGGAGAACCAGGGACCGCCCTGCTGCAATTAGGCCTTAGTACATGTTAAAGAACAAAGAGAAAGCATGCTTATAACAGACACTGGCTTCAGAAGAGTCTGTGCTGTTCTTGCAGTTTCTTCTCCGAAAGTGATCCATCAGAAGAACTGCTAGAAAATATGGCTGTGTTATTACACTAAAGCCTCAACTTGAGAATGAGTGGGTCCCTTAGTACTCTGAACCTTGGCTGCACATTACAATCCATCGGGAACCTTGTACTTAAAACACTGATGCTTGAGCATCTCCTCTGACCAGTTAAACAATACTATGGGAAGGTGTACAGTAGTGAGCAGTGGGGAGGCCAGGAGCATGGTGGTCAGTCGCCCAGTGATTGCAGCTGACAGGGTTGAGAATTAATACACAAATTAGAGTTGGTGACTCCATAGTAAAAGGGAAATGGGAAATACGCTCTTATTTCTGTTAGCTGTCACTTGTCCCTTGCTCCTATATCCAGGAATGCTTCAGGTAGAGTAGGCTTATTGTCCTTCATTAATGTATTTATGTCAGTCTGTTGTATGGGGAACCTTGTGTGCAGTACCTGGCAAGTTCCTGTAACCACTCCCCTAAATCCTGTATCAGTGTAAGCTTTAGAGTAGCATTTAGAGATTCTATGCCAAAATATAACAACCTGTACATGTTCTTTTCTGAATAGCTCCTAACCTGCAGAGCAAGGATCATTTTCCCAAGATAAGAAAGCCTGAGTACATTCCCTTCTGCAGAATACTTTTTATCATTACCAAACTTGTTTTTGCAAAAATATCTCCTAGAGTTTTGTCATCTTTTCTATTTTATTCTCAAGTCAATCCATAATTTGCTTTTGTATTTTCAAATTATTACTCAAAACACTTTCATTGGTTAAACCGTAACTGTTACTCTGATTTGGTATATTTACATTAGCATATTTGTCAATATAAATAATTGAAATTTGATCATTTGAATTTTTTTTTTTTTCCAGAATGGGCAGCAGCTATATCGGCACATATATTTGGGCTGTAAAGAGGAAGACAATGTTCAGAAAAACTATGAGCTACTTTATACTTCCCTTGCTCTTATAACTATTGAACTGGCCAATGAGGAAGTGGTTATTGATCTCATTCGCTTGGCCATTGCTTTACAGGTGTGCTTTCATAACCTTTCACAGAAGAAATATTTTATTTGAAGCAAAAAGGGTATTAAAGTGCTACCACCATTATCCAAGGACCTGAATTATAATTGGAAGGAAGGTGTCTAGTTGTAAATCTGAAAGACTGTGGTCATGTTTATTCTTTCTCTTGTGTGCTGAATGAGCATTGACTGTGTGCTAAATGCCCTACAAGGTCATGGGGATACTGTGATGAAAAAGACAAACACAGTCTCTGTATTCAAAATTCCAGTCTAGTGGGAAAGATAGTCATTAAATAATAATTATGTATATATATATAGTTGTTTGAGTTGAATGTTATGTAATACATATATTGGCAATGGCAATAGATGTCTGTATGTATTGTATGAATGTGAATAGGAAAGACTTTCCTAAGGAAGAGACATTTAAGTTGAAAGATTTAACTCCTTTATAAGATTGGCATTTATTCTTCTTTCAGAATTCCTTTACAAAATAACTTATTTTGAGGTGACATTTTTGTTAGCATTGCAGACTCCCTGTAGTTTTCCCGTGTAATCGTATCCGTTGGGTATGTTTTTTCACTTTATAGGACAGTGCGATTATCAATGAGGACAATTTGCCGATGTTCCACCGTTGTGGAATCATGGCACTGGTTGCAGCATACCTCAACTTTGTAGGTCAGATGATAGCTGTTCCTGCATTTTGCCAGCATGTTAGCAAGGTAATATATTTAGAAAAGTCCTTAAACTTGAATTTTATAGAAAAATGACTAATGTTCTTCTAGCAGTGATTACTGTTAATAATTCTATAAACATACATAGCTACTCAATTGAAACTACAACTAAAATTATGCCTAGCGTTATGTTACATTTTCTTACATGTTGTCATTTTATTAGCATTTTTAATGTAATGGTTAAATAGAATATATGGTTTTCTTCTAGAATACAGGGTGGCGATAAAGTTTTCTGTGCAATTTAAAATAGTGTGCAATTTGAAATTGCACACGAACGTTATGGTCACCCTGTACTTTATGTGATTAAACCTGTAATGTTTTTCCTCTGAGCCATTATAAATGTTAATATCTAAATTTTCTTAAATTATGCAGTTTTTGTTGTTGTTCTGTTCTTTCAATTCTAATTAGCTTTTTCCAGCAATAACTCTTAAATAGTTACTTGTATGATTTAATAAACATTGAAGAGCCCCTAACTTACGTAGCAGAAAAATCTACTTTTAAAACTATTGGAAACACATCTTTTAGTCCTTAACTAAAATGTGGGTTTTTAGTGCAATCTAAGACATAAACTAATCCATTAAGAAACATTTGACTATTTGATGCCCACCATTAAAGATACACATATTATAAAAGCAGCAAACCCCTTTAAGTTGCTCACAGTTCTGTGGGTTATTTACAAGTGGCTCACAAGAGACCTTGTGTACAGGCTGCAAAAGATAGCATGGAAGATGGAGGATGGTGATTTATAAAGGGATTATTGAAGTAGTGCATTTAAGAAAATATACATTCTTATTTCTTCATAGTAGGTTTAATCACATATAATGTATTATCATTTTTTAATTGATGTATTTTTTTATAACTTACCTGTTAACTTTTAAAAATAATGTGGAAACAATGCATTTGGGCTCTAAGCTTAAATTAAAAAATAAAGTAATAGTATTTATTATAAATGTTTAAAGAGTTTTCTTTTTTTTATTTTTCCAAATTTTCATAGGAAGGTCCTGAGAGGTGAGGTTTTGATTTTTGTTTTCTTTTGTTTTTGGATATTTTTCAGGTTATTGAAATTCGAACTATGGAAGCCCCTTATTTTCTACCAGAGCACATTTTCAGAGATAAGTGCATGTATGTTAATTCTTTAGATGTTAAGGAAGGGACACTGACTTATGTAACCAATCAGTGATGATTATAAAGGAGCAAACTATTATTATTATAATTTTCTGATGCTTTATACTAATCATTGTTTTATATTTTTGTCATTTAATTCCTTTAACTTTTTCCCTTGCTATAGAAGTTTTTACACATTACAAATGCTGACTAATACATACATGGAGTATTAAATCTTAAAAAAAAATTAAGACGAAAATATTTTTTTTTAAATATAGGATATGTCTCTTAAATACAGCACTTTTTCTGTTCTCAGATATAAATGAACTCCTTTCTTTAAGAGAAAACAATGTTCTGTTAAAGATTTTCACTAAAACATACTAATACTTTATAAAATTGAAGGACAAAGATGTATTAAGAAAAAATCAATGTTATACCCTGCTTTCTTTCTTTCTTTTCAAAGAAAAAAATATGTATGAATAATATTTCATTCAAACTGTTGGGATCAAAAAGCAGTTTATCTTGAAAGCATCAATTTAAGAAAATACCAACCTTTTTTATCAGGACAAGTAAAGAGCTGGCTATTGTGGTTTTCATTAACAATCCATGACCTGCATTTTTGTTTTTTTCTCTCAGTAGATTTTTAATTAGCCTAAAAAACCTAAATTTAGTGCTTTTCATCATTTATTGTGCAAATATCAAGAGAGTAATTTGAGGCTGAATTTACTATTGGAACATACCTGGGAGGAGAATCACAGCAGAATGTGAGACCACATACCTTGTGTTTTTAAGAGCTCAAATTAATCACCTAAAATATACTGATTTTTCTGTTATTAACTACAGTTTAATTTGTGTTTATAATATACTGATTTTTCTGTCATTAACTATGATTTCATTTGTTTTTATATTTAGAATGTTGAGGCTTTCACTTTAAAACATTTGTATGTATACATGTTAACATGTGTATTAACTTATTTGTAATTTAAGTAATACTGAATGGTTGTTATTTTGATCAATCTGACAGGCTTCCAAAATCTTTAGAGAAGCATGAAAAGAATTTGTATTTTTTGACCAACAAGATTGCAGAGTCACTAGGTGGAAGTGGATATAGTGTTGAGAGATTGTCGGTCCCATACGTACCACAAGTGACAGGTAAGAGAAGGGTACTTAGAACCCTGACTCTGGTGATTGCTTATATTTTAGTAATATTTATTTTCATTACTCAGTTACCAATGGAAATTACTTCTGGTGTGTATAGTTACTAGGGCCAAGCTTTGTCAATGTTTAAAAGCATTATACTTCTGTTTTTAAAGTTTGCTCTTGAAAACCTTTGGTAAATTTCTGAAGACGTAATAGATTTTACCTTAAGCAAATCAAGTCCTTGAATATTTATTGTTGTTATTATACTTAATATATTATTACATTAACATGTCATTTTACTTAATACACTTTGAACAAAGAAGCAATGTGAGATCTTTCCTCATTAAACAGTATTATATTTGACTTGTTTTGGAAGGTGCTAAAAGAAGCTATTAAGTGATATGTAATGACCAAGCTTACTGAATTAGGTAACTTTTGTTATTTGGAAGAGTACCAACTGGTCACTGTATAAAGAAACCAGTGAACTTTTTAAGTTAGGGATACTTTTTTGTCTGTGAGCTATGTATTTCCTCTTTTTTATTGCTTAAAATAATTCTGTTGTCTTGAAGGTAAAACTACCTGGTAGCATATTCATGTTTTACCTTAAAAACTAAAATCAAAGAATTTCTTATACTCACTTATATACTTACACTTATTTTCATTTAATAGTTGTATATATATTAAATTTGACAGGAGAACTAGTTCTTCTTTTGGGGATACTTTGTTGTACAAGAGAACTGTTTGATTTTACTTCGTTTTCTGAATTAGTCACTGAAAGTAGTACAGTCTTTGTAAATAGCTATCTTTTTAATAATCTGGATCAAATATATGTACATTTATTACAATGATAGTGTTCATAATAGTCTGGGATACATTTTTGCATTTTCTTTTTACTTTTATACTATATAAGAGTCCATTCCTCAGGAACTCCTTGAGGAAATAAAACTGCTAAGACTAAAACATTGGTAGAACTTTGTAATTTAAAATATTTCACCTTTATAATTTGGATTTAGCACTCTTTCCTTCTGGCAAAAAACCTCATAAACCCAAGCACAAGTACAAAGGTAAATCCAACTGTTAGTTTGGACTGCCCTTTCCCTTGCCTGTCCTCTAGGAAAATAGCTTAATATAATGTGCCCTTTAGAAAATGGAGCCAGTAGCCTGACTATGTTAATAGCTGTAAGTGTAGTTATTATTTTTCTCTATCTGCCTTATAGTCATAGTTTATTTTACCCTTTTGTTATTTCCTTTTACCCTGTTGCTTTTAACAATTTTTGGATCAAAGCTCTGGTACTCTTTTTTAATTCCTCTCACCCCCTAAAAACGATGCATTCTCTCTCTCTAATGTCTCTATCACTGATAGAAACAATTCTGAATATTTTAGTATGTACCTAATTATATACCTGCTTAGAAATCTCTAATTAGAAAAAGATTGTTCTGATTTCTAAAGATGATTATGGTTTAGAACCAGTCTGTGGCATGTGTATCCTGCCCTAATGCAGAAGCAGTCAAGAAGAAATGCTGTGATATTTTAATCATTGTTTAATCAGTTGGTTATTAAATGTCCTTTTGCTATATAACAATCAGATATTTGTCTTTAAAATTATAAGGATTTAAGAACAATTATCAAAAAAGCAAAATACATTTAGTTTGTTGGATATCATGCAGGACCCATCATCATCACAGTAGTGTCTACCACTTCCTATACACTGTGGCCGGGCAGCGTGATGAGCACATTATGTTTGTTTTCTTGCTTCATCCTTATGATAGTTTGGGGAGGAAGGTAGCATTATCTTTGTTCGTAGTTGGGGGTAGAGAGGCTAAAAAGTGACAAAAATGGTAAGATGACAACTAGAATTAACTGCCTCTTCAATTAGATGCCTAATATATTACTTGATTTTGCTATTTTTGAGGGGCTCAAGGATTGTTCAGGCATCTGAAATGATCTTGATCGACTTTTTTCATTTATTTCATACATCTTCACTGAGTGCCTGCTATGTATCAGGCGCTGTTAATGACTTTTGGGAGTAGAAAATGGTAAGATGTGGTCCCTATCCTCAAGGATTAAAATTAATATGGAAGACAAATGAAAGATTGAAACACACAATGATAAAATTGATCTACAGAAAGAACAATGATCTGTCTAAAGTTTATTGGACAACTGGTGCCTAACAATATAAAAAGTGGTCAGGAAATTTTAGTTAACTATTGCATTTTACTTTTAGCTCTAATCTAGAATTTGAATGAAGTATTTCTGGCCAGGTGCTAAGTGCTACTCCAGGAGGAGGGAGTTACATCTGTATCATTCAGAGATACCAGTGGCTTCAGTAAACTTAGTAAGTTATTGAAGTTTTTAATGAATGTCTTCTGTGTGCCAGCTGCTATGCAAACAGAAGCAAGAATGAACAGGACAGGGAGGGTCCCCACTTTGACCTTCTTTTAGAAGTATTGCTTCTAAAATTCAGGTCTTTGGCATAGTTAAAAATGAAAAAGAAAGCTATAAATTGGTTTAATAATAGGGCTGAGTACATTGGCTACTTTTTCTTCCATTCTTGAGAAATTTAGCGAAAAAGAGTATGTTCCAGCTCCATCCATGTAAACATCAAAGAGGTAAAGTCTCCATTTTTCTTTAAAGCTGCATAATATTCCATGGTGTACATATACCACAATTTATTAACCCAAAATTTACTAAATGTAGAATATAAATGTCTTAACACAATAACTAAGAAAATGCCATGAAGACTATGTTAACCAATTTGATAAAAATACTTCAAATTATATATAAAACCAGCACGTTGTACTCCATGATTGCATTAATGTACACAGCTATGATTTAATAAAAATAAAAAACAAAAAAACAAAAAAAACAAATGAAAGAATGATGATTGCCATTGAGAATAGCAGACATAAAAAGCAGAGAGGTACAGGGATGGGAAAATGGAAAGGGCAAAGTTAGTTGTCTGGAACTATCCCAGCTGAACTTGAGGAAGAGAAGCAAGGGTCCCCCGGTGGGGGTGCATCTGAGACATCTGAGATGGTGATGTGGCAGTTCTCTTGAACCACCAGAATGGTGAAACCCACAGAGGAAAACAGATGAGGAATAGTCCTAAAATGGGCCCATGGGAAGAGGGACATTATCTTCCAGAAGCTCTACTTTAGAAACCTGACTTTATTGTAGATGTACAAGATGTCTGACTAGAGTTGTACCTGGACTTTTTTTGCAGTCCCTGTTAAGCAGGTGATTTTGGAGGTCAGAAGAAGAAAGAGCTCTGAAGATGTAGTAGTAGGGATTCTCGTGGAATTTTTTTTTTTCTTTCCTTTAAAACTTTTAATTATTTTTCTTTAATCTCTTTGCCCACTGTATTTTCTTTTTGTTACCAGTAATTTCAGTCAGTGATCTCTTTCTTGTCCTCATACTTCTTTTTCCTTTTTATTTTTATCTTAGCCTTGAATTTGACACTTTTTATTTTTTTTTTTTATAAGTCACTGGCCTTCAAATTTAATCCAGAAATTCTTTTTTAAGATTCTTTGTGAGAAGCAGGCTATAATTTTTTTCTCTTTTTGAGTTTGAGTAAGATGTTGAAAGTTACCCTGCTCAGATGCTAAAAGCAGGTCAACAAGGATGACTGCATCCTACCTTATCTTGGTTGGCAGTTTCTATCAAAGCAGATGATCATGAAGGAAAAACAGAAAAAATACAGGATCTGTGTTAACTTGTCAGTAACCATGGGATATAAAATATTTCCAACCTGAAAACTAGCAGACGGCATGTCGTGCTTCATCCAGTTCAGGATGTGTTGGTTCTGTCCCGCCAGGTGCCATGCAGTACAAACTGAGACTGCTGTCTGGGGGATGCAAACCCAGGGTCTGTCACTGACTTTTGCACATGGTTGGGGATATCAGACATCAGTTTGCATGATTATGGTAGGAGGCCAGTAAATGACTGAGGAGTGATATGAGCGAAGTTCATTCACAAATGATAGTAAATTTCTACAGCTCCGAAGAAATAGAGACAAATAGAAATAATTAAAATAACGTTTAATGCCTTAAGGAAGCCATGTCATGTTCAACTAGGCCTTGAAAATTAAGAGTCTCTATAGCAGGGAGGACGGTGAAGGACAAGTAATGAAGCATTTCCAGAGGACAGACACCCAACAGCGTGCTCAGAGATTAGAAGAGAAGCATCTTTGATTTAGGTACTAAATTAAATAGGGAGCAGCTGAAGTTACTGTTGGTAAGATCTGATTAAACAGCTCAGAATGACAAGCTGTGGGGGAGTATTGCCTGAGGAGTTAAGTGGTTAGTGTTTTAAGCAGTTTACTTAACATGATGGTTTAAACATAAAAACTGGAGAAAGGTCTGTCATCATTAAGGATGGATTCAGTCAGCAGGTCTCAGCTGATTTTTCTCCTCCCAGCAAACATTTGTCAGTTCTGAAGACATTGTTAGTGGTCACAGCTGGGACAATGGGAGATGGAATAGGCCTGCTGGCATCTAGTGAGTCGAAGTGAGGACGCTAGGAATATACATTTACCAATGCATGGGCCGACTTCCCACAAGAATTGTCCATAGTGTCAAGGTTAAGAAGACCTAGGTAGGTTGTGCTGTGGTAACAACAATCCCAGATTTTTAGTGGTTTAAAAGAGTAAAGATTTATTGATTGCTGAGACTAACTTTGTATAATTTCACATTAGCCATATTCTGAAATCTAAGTTGAGGGAACTGCTCTTCTCTGGAGCATTGGCTGAGACTAGTTACAGAGCCCCTCCTTACCACAGAGAAGATAGAAATAGTAATCCTGCCACGGTCCCAGAAAGGAGGCAAACTGCAAAATTGACTGAACAGCCTTAATTAGTATTGTGAAAGGCCACCATGGAGCAGAGTATAGTTAAGTCGGTAAGAGAGGAACTAATTTGTTAATGATTTGTTTTAGTTCTTCGTTCTTTACCTTTTCAGTAAAATAAAATCACATTGGGCCCAAAATGGGATTAGAAAGATGGGAATATTGCCAGGTAATGTTCTGCGAAGATTCTCGACCTGAGCTTTCCCACTGTTGGGGAACGTGACAGGTGTGTCTGAGTATTGTTCTGGGGCAGTCTGAGCCTGCAGTGGGAGTGTCATTTCCGTTTACCTTTGTGTGCTATACATGGCTTATAATTTTATATGTGCAATGATGTGAAAAACTTTGGGAAGTTCTGTGTTAATCAGTGGGCTGCTTTTACTTAAAAATTATAATTAGGACTGAAAATGATTTATTTTAGAAACAACTACTGGCATTATAAAAGGGGGAAACATTAGGAAGACCAGTTTGAAAGCTATCCTAATTAGATAAGAAAAGATGAAAGTTTTGAATCTTGGCACTCTCAAAAATAAACAAGGCAATGTGGAGATAAATGTGGTTTATTAGAGATATTGGAAGTGAATTTAGAACATGTCAAATAAAGTTGATTAATTGGAAAGTAGAAATGTTAAGCTTGAGCTCAGAAAAGAAACTAGGGTTCTGGAGTACTGCTCCTGGTCAGTCACGCAAGTGTTCCTAGAGCACCTGCAGGTGCCAGGTGCAGCCCCACCAGGAATGGGAGTAAAATACCAGCCAGTTTGGCATTATTGTCCCCCTTTCTGAATTCTTTCTGTACCAGAGAGGAAAAAATCAAGAACTATGTTTTCCAGAATCCTCTCTTTCAGACTCCTTAGAGACTTACAATGAAAAGCCCTGCCATAGGATCGGCGCCTGTGGCTCAACGGGCTAAGGCATCAGCCACGTACACCTGAGCTGGCCGGTTCGACTCCAGCCCGGACCCGCCAAACAACAATAATGGCTGCAACCAAAAAATGGCCAGGCGTTGTAGCGGGCGCCTGTAGTCCCAGCTACTTGGGAGGCGGAGGCAGGAGACTCGCTTGAGCCCAGGAACTGAAGGTTGCTGTGAGCTGTGATGCCACTGCACTCTATCCAGGGTGACAGCTTGAGGCTCTGTCTCAAAAAAGAAAAGAGAAAAAGAAAAGAAAGCCCTCCCACAGAATTTTGAAAGTAGAAGAGGAGAAACTATTATCCTTCAAAAACTGGCACAGACATCCAAATGGGCAGACAGCAGACTTGGAGCTTTTAGGAGTTTCCTGAGAATGACCCATTTCTGCATCTTACAGCTCACCACCCTTAACTCACTCAGCTCTGCAAAGGCTGAATAAGCCTCTAATTCTATGTATTGAAATACACAAAGTATTTTCCTTTTTTCTGTTACAACCACGTTTATTAGATATTCTCACAGCTCCTTGTCCTTTCTCCATCATATTCTGCCACTTGTGTAGTTCTGTTTGTTTTTTTTTGTTTGGTTTGGTTTTATTTTTTTTAAGAGACAGAGTCTCACTTCATTGCCCTCAATTGAGTGGTGTGGCATCACAACTCACAGCAACCTCTAACTCCTGGGCTTAGGCAATTCTCTTGCCTCAGTCTCCCGAGCAGCTGGGACCACAGGTGCCCGACACAATGCCCAGCTATTTTTTGTTGCAGTTTGGCCAGGGCTGGGCTCGAACCCACCACCCTTGGTGTATGGGTCCGGCACCCTACCCACTGAGCCACAGGTGTCTTCCCTGTTAGACTGTAAGCTTAATGAGGATGTGGCCTGTGTTTTCAGCTGTCTCCTTATCCCTAACATCATCTCTAATCACTTAGTAGATTTGTTGAATATTGAATGCTAAAGTAGAAAAGTAGAAGCAGAAAAGAATGAATGGAAGTACATTTTTTTTTTTTTTTTTTTTTTGGCCGGGGCTAGGTTTGAACCCGCCACTTCTGGCATTTGGGTCCGGAGCCCTACTCCTTTGAGCCACGGGCGCCGCCCTAATGGAATTACATTTTAATCAACAAATTCAAATTTCTGTGAAGTGGTTAAGCAGAAAATGAGATAGGAATAACTATTGAATTCAGTGATTTGGAATACAGTAAGGTTTTATGAAACAATGTTGTCAGAAGATTGGTTATTATAACTGCAGTGGTTCAGAAGAGTCAGTAATGAAAAATCAGAGACACTGGTTCAGACTATGCAAACAAGTTTGCAAAAACAGGCAGAAAAGTAGATTAGTTAGATCATTGAGGTGAAGAGAAAGTTTTTCTGGACAGTTGACCAAATTATAAAGCAAAAGAGCAAATGCTGTTGGAGGTAAGTGATTGGGAAGATGATGAAAAAGGAGATAATAATTGAAGCAGTAAAAACTCTTTCAAACTACATAATTCAGTATACTGTAGACACTTTTGGATGTTGGTTCCCAAACCTACCCTCCTAAAACCTGAGTTAATTAATACCTTTCACTGATTGTGGAAATCTTAGTGATAATAAGGGTAATATTGTAAGTCTTCAGTTAGGCTGAATATATTCAACTTAGATCATATATTTCTTCCTTTTGTGTTACGTAACTTTTATCTTTTATTAAATTATTAGATAATGGTTACTGGTGTTGATGTTCTAAATGTCCCTTTTTGAAAAGTAAGAAACTGATAACTATTTCAGTTTGCCCTGTCAGTTATATTTTTTAATCTGCTTCGTAAAGTTTCAGAGTCTGAGAAGATACTGCTTTATCCATGTATTTAGAAAGAGCAAGAAAGGCAGACTGTCTCAATTTTCTGAAATTTTTTGAAATCTGAAATAAGTAGAGTTTATAAATGAAAAGCAACATAATACTTCTAATAAATAATGGGGGAAACAATTTTTATTTCAGATGAAGATCGACTTTCCAGAAGAAAAAGTATTGTGGACACCGTGTCCATTCAGGTGGATATTCTATCCAACAGCGTTCCTTCGGATGACGTGGTAAGTTGCTGAAAGTTTATGGTAGAGTGCTATCTTGAGATTTAAAAGAATTTTTTGCCTTCCACACTTTTCAAGCAAGAGAAAATTTAGCTTTAAATTATCCTCACATCCCAGTTAATTGTTGGTAGAAATTAATGTGATTTAGCCTTCAATTTATTTATAATGTGTTTTAGTCAACTCATTTCGGCTGTTTATAAAGATAAAAACTTAACATTATATGTCATGATAAAGGAATTAGGAAACATAACTGAGATTTTTTTTTTGGTAAGAAATAATTACACAAGGCTTGTCATGTCTCAGAGGACTTCTGGATTCTGTTTATTTTTAAAATTCATGAAACATAAATTGCAGGAAGAAGGGAATTATACACCCTCATGTGAAATCAGATGCTTGCAAGCTTCAAAACTTCATCTATTAAAGAAAAGTTTTGTGTCATTTTGAATAGTAAATATAATGAACTAGATGTAACTTAAGCTGTATCAGTGAACTGTGTACTCTGTAAGGACCATGGCTTGCTTGAAACATCATGGATTTAATGCTGTTCTCCTGTTTCAGTAGAGCACACAGGTGTGCCCTCCTGAGTAATAGGAAGAAAAAGCAGCTCGTATTCTCTGGGACTCCACACAAATCACCAAAGAATTTTTTGATAGTTAAGTAAAAATGATGAGATAGCAGCACATCAAGTCAGCCATTTCTGGTTTACCATTGTTGCCGTGTTAGGTGTTCTATTATTTCTCACTGGTACAATATAAATAATTAAAGGAATATGAATATGGAAAAGGAAAAAGGAAATTGTGCAAGTTTATGCTTTCTCAGCCTTCTCTCTCCTCCCACCTCCAATCTCTATCAGTCAATTTGTCTTCAGGTGTTAAAACTATTTAGTGGCCAGGATACAGCCAACTAACTTGTATTTTCTATGCCATTTAACACACACACACACACCGTTATATAGAATTAATCAGTTTCATTACCAGTTGAACATCAAAAGTGATTGAAGAAGCAGTTAGTGCTCTTTGGAAACATGGGGCATTAAGGCTGGTTTAAAGTGTCTTAACCAATATAAAAATAAAAATTATCTTTCTTCAATTCACCTCTTCCTTCAAATCTATTTTAATTTGTAAACTTCTTACAAGTAAAGAAAGAGTATCTGGGCGGCAACTGTGGCTCAGTGAGTAGGGAGCCAGCCTTATATACCGGAGGCGGCAGGTTCAAACCCAGCCGCAGCCAAACACTGCAAAAAAAGAGTATCTTACTAGTTCTGTGTTTTAATAATTTTGAATTTGCTGTTACCTTTTAAAGTAAGAAATTTATCCAAAGCCTTGGTTTATACTTTTGTCAAGAACATATGCTATTGATTGATATTTTTCAACTCTCCTTTTGTTAGCTGTTTTTATTTCTCTCCAAAATACATAGATAGCACTTGAAACTATTACAAACAATCAACCTGTTTTTGACAAAATGAACTGAAAAAACAATTGAGCAAAGACTTACTACAGGAGAGATTCTTAACGTAAATTTTACATTAAGCCTTTTTATATTAGGCCCATTAATATATTTGTTAACTTTTTAAAGATCCTATTTTTTTCCTTGTACTGTATGTCCTAAGTCAGATATGCCCCACACTGAACATCTGAAAAGTTAAGTACAGGTTAGTATCACATTTACTTGAATCTGTTTTTGTATATTAGAAATGTTTGTTTAAGTACCAGAATAACATTACCTACTAGGCTAAAACTAATCAATTTCATAGCATGAAAGGAGCAAGTCACATTAGTTAGGTATTTACCAATTAATGATGTCACAAAAATATCAAAACATTTGATGACAACAAATTAGATAAGAAAAATTGCTCGAAAAAAATTGTATGTTATTAAAGTTATTTTAAATTGTGTATACATAATCCCAGATTTTTCTCTGATACATTTGCTTTTAAAGCATATAATTTAACAGAGAGAAAGTTGGAAGGTTGTTTGGATGGAGCTATAACTAACTTCTATTTCAACCTAGATAAACTCAACTTGTTACTGTAATCTATGGACGTACCTGGCCCAGGTCTTTCAGTTCTGAAATTCAAACCTTAGCCCACCAAGAATCACTTAGTGAACTTTTTCTGAAAATTATCCCGTATATAAAGACATGTGGGTGTGTTCAGTTGACCCTTGAACAACCCAGGGCTTAGGAGCACTACCCACCCACTGCCCCAAACTTTACTGATAGCCTGCTGTGACTAGAAGCCTTACCTATAACATGAATATTCAATTAACATATATTTTGTAGGCCATATATTATAAACTATATTCCTTAACTTAAAATTTTATTAAGAAAATCACAGGGAGGTGCCTGTGGCTCAGGGAGTAGGGCGCCAGCCCCATATGCTGGGGATGGCAGGTTCAAACCTAGCCCCAGCCAAAAACTGTAAAAAAGAAAATTGCAATGTTCATTAAGTGGAAGTGGATCATCATAAAAGTCATCTTTCTTGTCATCTTCACGCGGAGAAGGCTAAGGAAGAGATATAAAAGGGAGGGTTGGTCTTGCTGTCTCAGGTGGCAGAGGAGGAGGAAGATCTGTGTAGTTGTACACGGTTCTAGTCTGTGTCGTTCAGGGGTCAACTTCATATCCACACACGCAGAGACACACAGGTATATACGTGCCCTGTATGTAAAGATACCTAAATTAAATCAAGGTATTCAAGAAGGTAAATGACTAAATAGAATAGAGGCATCGCTGCCTCCAGAGATAATCCTCCGCTTGCCTAATAGAGTAAAGCACTGTAGGCGTGATCTCTGATCTCTTAGGTAAGCATAACAGATATGGGTAAAACCTGAAATCACCACATGATTCTTCTTTTTAAAAGGTAGAATTAAGTGCTTAATTGTTTAGGGGGTATGAATAGGATGTTACATACATTAAATTTTGAGTACCTATTAAACTTTATACAAAATTAAGTGAACTAGTTCTCTGCAAAGTATTTATTCTAGAACAAGTAAAAGATCTTTGCTTTATACTTATGTACTCCTACCTTTCTATCAAATACAATTATAAAAACCTGTGTATGTGTTAGTACCCCCATCTGTGTTAGTCACAACCTGCTGTTCACTAAGTGACATATCAGTGGACACAACAACTACTCTGACCAGAAAAGATGAATAGCAGATTTGATGCTGGCCTGAATGTGTTCTGTAGTCCAGGTTAGAGTCATAAATCATGCATAGAGCAAAAGCCACAAATAGTAAAAGGAATGTTGACACCCTTCCAGGGCGTTTTGCACCATTTCTCCATAACTCCCACATACCAAGGTTTCCTCTAGAGCTGGAACAGACAGCAATTTGGTTGAACACCAGATGAAGTACATAACTTCTAGTTAGCAGCTATATTGTATAAAAACGTGAATCATTCAATGCTGGTATAAAGCAATGGGTATTTTTAAAAAGATTCACAAAAGGGAAGAGAAGGAAAGATTGGAACCAAATTTTAGAAGGTTTTATCACCAGACTGAGGGCTTTGTATGTAAAGTGGTAGGAAGAAGGGAGACGTTGAAATTCAGGCAATGTCACCAACAGAATTACATTTTCATAAAGGAATCTCTGAGGTGTGATGAGGCTAGAGTGCAAAGAAGAGACTGGCGGTGGTGGCCAGTTAGGAGACTCTGTAGCAGTCCTCGAGCGATGTAACTAGGCTCTAAACCGCAGCGCCAGGTGGGAGGGAGGGCGGGAGAACACTATTCCTGAGGAGAATAGCTAGCACCAGCAGAGGACTTACAGGGAGTTAGAGAAAGGAGAGGGAAAAGTAGAGACAGGCAGAATGACATGGAGGTTCTTGTAGCTAGGATACTGTAACATGATTATCTGAGTTAAAAAAAGAACAAATAAAATCTTACTTTAAAAATAAACCTTTAGGGGAGGCTCCTGTGGCTCAGCGAGTAGGGCGCCGGCCCCATATACCGAAGGTGGCGGGTTCAAGCCCGGCCTCGGCCGAACTGCAAAACAAAAAAATAGCCGGGTGCTGTGGCAGGCGCCTGTAGTCCCAGCTACTAGGGAGGCTGAGGCAAGAGA
>CAUYON010061289.1:0-17264 GCA_963573935.1 Arctocebus calabarensis
AGCTGGGACTACAGGCGCCCGTCACAACGCCCGGCCATTTTTTGGTTGCAGCCATCATTGTTGTTTGGTGGGCCTGGGCTGCATTCAAACCCGCCAGCTCAGGTGTACGTGGTTGGTGCCTTAGCCCATTGAGCCACAGGCGCCAAGCCAGATCAGGGACTTTGAAGACCAAGAGAGCTGCATGCCATGTGCGGAGGGGTGCCAGAGAGAAACCCAGAGCCAGGACTGTAGACCTAGACCAGCGGTTCTCAACTGTGGGTTGCAACCCCTTTGTAACAATGAAAATACATCCTGCATATCAGATATTTACATTACGATTCATAACAGTAGCAAAATTACAGTTATGAAGTAACAATGAAAATAATTTTATGGTTGGGGGTCACCACAACATGAGGAACTATATTAAAGGGTCGAGGCATTAGGAAGGTTGAGAACCACAGGCCTAGACAGTTCCTGCTTCTGTGAGGCTGAACCAGCAGCATCAGCAACCCTTCCTTCTATCCCAAAGTGCCAGGAAGGCCTGTCCCCACAGCCAGGAGCAGATCTCCCAGCTATGTGCAGTGAGGCCCTCTGAGATCATGGGTGCTGGGCCAGGTGGGCTCCGAGGAGCTCAGGCAGCCACGTAAGGACACTGCTCTGGTGACAGTTCTGAGCAACAGCCTCACCTGGGGCCTCCTCTGGGACCAGGGTACAGTGAGAGGGTATTGCCCTGGAAAATCACACCAAGAGGGAAAGTAGGTGGCTGCCAAAGGAGGCTGGGCTGAGGGTGGGGCGCCTAGGCTGCCCCTCAGTTAAGGTTACCAAGGAGGCAGGATCTTTCTGGAACCCAGAGCTGATCACACCTCCCTGAAGTCAGCACTTTAGGCGGCGCTCCCATCCCCCACCAGACAAAATATGTCCTCCTGTGCTTCCTGCAAGCTCCCACTTCCTCTCACCTGAGGCCAACTCCTACTGCTCCTTTAAGGAAGGTAAAATGTCACCTCTTCCAGGAAGCCTGCCCTGTCACCACCAGACAGAATCAACCACTTTCTCATCTATTCTCTCACAGTATTGTGTGGATTTGCCTATGTGCAGGTGTCCCCTACTCGACCCTGGGTAGCATATAAGTTAGTACTCCACTGGTCCCCGTTAATGGCTAATTGGGCAGGAGGCCAGTGAGAGGGTGTGGGTGGCTGAGGTTGTCAGTTGAAATTGGCCCCTGGCTGTGTGCCTACTTTAAGGCCAGAATGAAGGAGGCTGGATACTGTCTTAGGATGAGTACCCAGTGAATCCCCCTCAACATGGCCCAGACTCCCCATCTAATTCCTTCTGGAGAGCTGCCCAGACAGGATGCCTCTCTGAGGTCAGGTCACCCTAACTGGGAAGGCTCCTCAGCACCTGCCATGACCTCCTGCTGGGAAGGGTGGACACAACCTCAGGCTGGAGAAGGGGCTGGGTAGACTCAGCCAGCTCCAGGGTGTTCCTGGGGGAGGGGTCCCTAAGAGGAGTGGCCTGACCCTGGAGAACAGAGGTGGGGCTGGTGGGGCACATTTTCCTGGGAGTAAGCATGGCACCTGGGAGAGCTGTCCTAACCACAGACCACACACCGAGTCCTAGCCAGCAAACTCTGAGCAGCTGCACTCCCGGGCCTTGTTTTCCTTTTCTGTTAAACAAGGGACTGGGACAAGGTGCTGGCCCAGCTTTGACATCCATGAAATCCATAGAGTATAAAGCCCATTTTGCCCTGGCCCCTCTCCACCATGGGGGAGAGATCTTGCTCCTAAGACTACCTGCCCCCAACCTGCGCACAAGTTGGGGGCCCATACTCGGGGCTCTGACCCACTCTGGGCTCCCACTTGGAGCCAAGTTCAGGGCATGGAGGAGCACATGGCAGGGATCAGACAGAAGAAATTGCTGGAGCCTTGGAGCTGCCCCACCCAATATTCATGTCCTGTGCCCCAGAAGTGCTTGCTCATTGCAGAGGAAATGGTGACATCCTGGGACCAGGCTTCCTCCCAGCCCACAGTCACATCCGCCACTCATGCTAAGACCCCAAGCTTGCCTATGCACGCAGCCCACAGACAGGCCACTGCCACCTGCCCTTGGGAGTCCATGGGGGCCATTTGCCTCAGCTCCAAAGTAGCTGGGAGGCTCCAAAGGGGCCCGGGGCTCAGGGTGGGGACTCAGGATGGAGCAGACTGTATTTCTTCCTCCTTCAGGGTTGGGTCTAGCATGGGGTGGGAGATCTAGGAAAAATGTTCAGAGTTCAGATCACCCCAGGGTCCTCATGGGTTGAGGTCTCTATATCCCACTCTGCTTGGGGTCAGGGCCACCCCCACTCCAGATGGCTTTCAAGATAGCATAACCCAAAAGCAGCAGCCAAGATCAGGCACATGTGACAGAAATGCAGACTCAGAAACCACTGGAGGCTGCTGCCCAGAGAATCCGGTTTCCCCACAAAGGGTGGGGCTGGACGCTCCCAACCAAGCCCTGTCCCATACAGCCAGGGTAAACAAGGCTGTCCAGAGGTCCAGGCAGGGGGCTGGAGGGAACTGCTCCCCACCACAAGGACTGCTGAAGCCTGTACTCCTCCCTCGGACATCACTGCAGGCCACTGTCCCCTCCCCACCTGCCTCTGGCTGCAGTTCTACCTGTGCTGAGGCTCTGGCTCAAGGCCCCTTTCTTTCTCTTCACCTGCCCCCCCCCACCCCCACACTAGCAGGTTCCTGTGGCCTCACTAAGGACAGATGGATTCCCCACAACCCCTGGGCTCTGCCACCATTACGGACCAGGGGAGGGCAAGAGTATCAGCAGCAGCCCAGACAGAAGCAGGCATGAGCCGGACGCGAGGGCCAAGCCTGTGCATGGCCAGCATTGGGAGCAGGGAGGCAGGGGCCCTAGGACAAGGAGCCAGCAGCCTGCTCCCGTCCAGAGAGGACAGAGGGAGACCGCCAATAACCACTGGGTGTGACTCGGCAATTTAAGGGATCCCTGCTGGGAGGGGCTCAAGTCCCCTTTGGAGAGGAAGTAAGGAAACCACTACCTGGCCCAAGAAGCCACTTCTAGCCTGGCTTGGGCTCTGGAGCTGTGTGTGGGGGGTCAAGCCGCCTAGTGTCCTGAGAGCAGGCAGTTGGAAGAGGTGCAGCGTATGGCCCAGGCCATATTCTCCCCCACTTCTGTCACAGAAACTGAAACTCATCTTCCCTCTCTGTGGCTCTGCTGGGAACCAGGGCATTTTTAGAAAGCTGCAAAGAGGAAGCTGGGCCCTCATCCGCTGCGCAATCCCCAGCAAAACTCCTGGTTCTGCTGACCTCGAGGAGGTGTCCAGCCACATGGAGGCCCAGAAGAACAGCTCTGGACAAGTTGCCCTCTCGCCCCTTGTCTCCCCAACACATCCCCACGCTGGCCCCCACAGAGCCTATGACTCAGCCCTGCATGCCTCCTTGCCCTGGCAAGGGTGGAAGAGACCAGAGCAAAGGGCAGCAGAGTGAAAAGAAGGCTGGCCTGGGGGCTGGGAGCATTTGGGATGTCAGGAGACAAAAGAGGAGGCAGGGGCCTCAGCGGCAGTAGTATCTCCCCACGGAGGCTGCAACTCCACTAACAGACTTAGAGGGGATGGGGCAAGGGGATGGTGGGGACCCTAGCTGTTGGTCTCTAGAAGCCAACCAGAAGCCTGAGCTCCCTCCTCCCAGCACCCACTTCCCCTAGAGACCAGCAGAGCTGGTGGTAAGCAGGTGTCGACACAAACTTCACCCAGTCAGTGGGAGCTAGTGGGCGCATCAGCCTGGCAGTGCCAATGGAGGAAGAATGGAGTCCATGGGTTCCCCAGATGTCACATGAACAGCGGGCCTTGCCCAGAGGGCTTGACCCAGACTCAGGTCAGAAAATCAAGACCTGGAGGTTCAGGGGAACAGCCACCCACTGGTTCCTTTGGGCTTACCCCCATCAAACCTTGGGCTCTGGCTCCCCTCAACACAGCTGCAAAAGCTTGGGTGATATAGGCTGTCCACAGACACGGGAAGCAGGTGATGGGCTCCAGAAGGTGCTGAGAGTGGGGTGTGAGCCCATGCGTGTTTGGCAAGGGAGAATGCACCATGGCCTGGATGCCCATCTTCACCACCCATCTGGCTTTCTCAGAACCAGTCACCAGCGGGGCTGGCAGGGATGCAGTGTCCCCTCCTCTGCTTGGTAGGGAGGCCAGCTGAGCTGGAGGTCCCTGAAGCCCTCAATGTAGTAGCTGCAGATGGCGCAGAGAGGTGGGGGCACCACAGGCAGGAGGAGGGCAGCCAGGCTCACCCATCATGCCCCGCACCCCCAGAGGCCTCTGGAAATCTTTGGATCCCAGAAGCGCTGCTGGGGCAGGATACAAATGCCCACATGCCCTTCCACACTGCAGGCAAGAGGCAGCAGCTTCAAGAGCCGGCGAGTCAACTGCAGGCTGGAGGGGGCAACAGAAGAAAGGGGGTGAATATAGTGGCCAGGTCCTGGGTGTCTGCCCCAGAATTGCCACGTCAAGATCGCTGCCTATTGTGCCCCAGTTCTGCTGCTCCTTTAGCACGCAGTGAAGGGGGAGATCACCCAGATATTAGAGCCTGGGAGACCCCATCCATTTACTGCCAGAGACCAGGACATTGGAGGCTTCCTAGAGAGGGGGTGTGCACCTCTGGGCTTGGTGTGAACTGCACTTTGCTCCAAACAGTCATGGAGAGTTACCTCTCAGCATCCTGAGTCGGGAACTCACAGACCCAGCGCATGCTCAGTGGTAGGGGTGGGAGTGAGATACAGCCTCGGGTCACAGAGAGAGGGAGGCCTGCTTCCCCTCTGCTGGCTGTTCCTTGACACCAAGGTATGACCAGGCCACTTCCAAACATAATCACCCACGTATACAATTTGGGACTATCCTGTCTACTCAATTTCTACCCACCACCTCATGGTCTATCTTCAGAAAGTGAAACACTGCCTTACAGGGGGAACGGGGCATGGGCCCAGTCTTAATCGCTGTGTGATCTTGACCAAGCACTTAACATCTCTGAGCCTCAGTTTGTTTCTGCATAACATGTAAGACTTAGGTGGCTTTATCACTATCAACCAGGCTCAGCCCAGGAGCATGTTTGGCTGAGGGACAGAGTCTTCCTATAGTCCAGAGAGGCAAGCCTTTCACCCAGTGTCAGAAACAGGGCCCTGGACTGGCTGTGTGTAAGCCCAGAGAGCCAACAGCTACCCTTGGTCCCTCACCTTGACACTTAGGACAGGGCACTGGGTGCTCTTACTTCTGGAAGTCCAGTTCTGCCCTAGCAAGAAGGGAATACACCAGGGAATACTTCAGCTTGTAAATAGTCATCAAGGAGCTAATAAACCTGATTTCCCAGTACCTTGCCCCAGGGCTCCCTGCTTCCCTGGAAGGAGGCTGGGCTAGCCATAGTGGCTGCCAGGGCTCAGGGCACTTGGATACTAGCCCATCTAGTCCGCTTGTCCCACACAGCTTGCCAGGTCACCTGCACACAGCCCCCACCTCACTCTGGAGGAGCAGTGGGCTCTCTGATTGAGGAGTATAAAGGGCTGGGGAGGGGGGAGCAGAGACAGGACTTGAACCTGCCCTGGCTACCTACCTGCTGGGAGACTCTGGGCAGGCTGGCACTGCTCAGCCTGTTTCCTCTGCTGTGACTGGGGTGACGCCCCACCACAGAGGCCTCCAGTAAAGGCGACAGGAGATAAGGAATGTACAGTGCCTGGCAGATGACCAAGGCTCAGCTTGTGGCACCTTTTATACCTGCCTGAGCTCTGCAACCAACACACTTGGTCTCTACATCTGAGTCTCAGAGATGACATATCTTTGATAGGTGGGGAAACTGAGGCTTAGAGAGACTAAGTCACCTAAGTTCTCATAGTTCGGGAGAGGAGGGGCTGCAACCTTAGCCAGGGTCCTGTGGTCTTTTTTTTTTTTTTTTTTTTTGAGACAGAGCCTCAAGCTGTCACCCTGGATAGAGTGCAATGGCATCACAGCTCACTGCAACCTCCAATTCCTGGGCTCAAGCGAGTTTCTTGCCTCTGCCTCCCAAGTCGCTGGGACTACAGTCGCCCGCCACAACGCCTGGCCATTTTTTGGTTGCAGCCATCGTTGTTTGGCGGGCCCGGGGCTGGATTTGAACCCGCCAGCTCAGGTGTACGTGGCTGGCGCCTTAGCCCGTTGAGCCACAGGCGCCGAGCCGGTCCTGTGGTCTTAAACCACACATCCTACAGCCTCTTGCCACCCTGAACTGGTGAGGCACAGTGGCAAAGGAATAGGCCAGGCTGGGATCTCAGAGTTGTTGGGTGCTGGGAGCAAGTTCTGGATTTGAGGCCTTTGACTCATAGACCCCTCCTACCCTCAAGCAGAAGTGACAACACCTAACTGCTTGGACAGGCTTCTCTGCTTGTCCAAGGGCTTTTTACAAACATTATCTCACTTAATTGAGGCTCAGGGTGAGAAGCAGCTGTCATTATCCTCACCTGCTGACAGGGACATAAAGGGCTCAGGCCAGGTTTGTTGGTTCTAAGTCCTGCTCCCATCCCAAATCCATGATAGATTCTCTGTCCTTCTCTTCCAGGCCTTCTTGTGGCCACACAAAGGCAATGACCTGAGGAAAGGGAAAAGGTGCTTCTTGCCAGGGACCTGGGCCACGAAGCCATCCCTTTTCACCTGAGGATGCTGCTGGCCCAGGCCTAGGGGCCACACATGGGAGGCAGCTGACCCCACTCCCTGCCCCACGAACCTCTGCCAGAGAAGGCATAGCTGAGGGTCACCATCTCCATGCCCTTCCCCTCTATCCCCCCAATCTATCAATGACACGCGCACTGGCAGGCAGGGAAAACCCCTGGGCAGGGTCAGTAGTTCACATCCAGATGGAAATCCACCCTCGTTTCCCTTGGCCACCAAGCTACTGAGGTCTCCTCGCCCCAGAAACAGCCACTTCTATAGAATGGTGACGACAGTGCTGCCACTCAGTGTGTGCACTCTCGTCTAGTTTCCCCATAGCCACGGGACCAGGCCCCTGCCATCACTCAAGCCTGTGCCACAGGCAGGCAGCTGGACCCAAGACCATTATTGTGATGGCTCCTCTGGGTGCTCCTACCCGAGCCAGGCTCTGGGCTGTGACTTGTACACAAATCACCACTGAAATCCTCGCCAGACACAACTCCATGTAGACTGACCCCACTCTACAGCTGGTGAAACCAAGGCTTGGACTTTTTTTTTTTTTTGAGACAGAGCCTCAAGCTGTCACCCTGGATAGAGTGCTGTGGCATCACAGCTCACAGCAACCTCCAATTCCTGGGCTCAAGCCAGTCTCCTGCCTCTGCCTCCCAAGTAGCTGGAACTATAGGCGCCCGCCACAACACCCGGCCATTTTTTGGTTGCAGCCGTCATTGTTGTTTGGCGGGCCTGGGCTGGATTCGAACCCGCCAGCTCAGGTGTACATGCCTGGCGCCCTAGCCTATTGAGCCACAGGCACCGAGCCAGCATGGAATTTTTTATTCTTTCTGAGAGATTGTCTTGCACTGTCACCTGGGCTACAGTGCCATGGCATCATCACAGCTCACTGCAACCTCGAACTCCTAGGCTCAAATGATCTCCTTGCCTCAGCCTCTCAAATAGCTGAGATTACAGATGTGTGCCATCACACCCAGTTTAATTTTTAATTTTTTATAGAGATGGGGTCTCAGGCTGGTCTTGAACTCCTGACTTCAAGGGATCCTCTCATCTCAGCCTTCCAAAGTGCTGGGATTACAGGGGTGAGCCATTGTGCCTGGCCAGCATGGGCTGAGCATACGTGCAAATCACTGACCTGTCAGTTCTAGACCTTGCTGCTCAGTTCCCCAAGTTTGGAGTCACCTCCCCGCCTGCCCCCTGCCAATCAGCACACTCCCCCATGCTCTAGGCCTGTGTCCCTGAAAACTGGCTGGCCTCCCACACTGCCTTACTCAGCTCACACCATTTTCCTAGACCAGGCTTGGTAGCACTCAGCCTGGAACTGCTTTCTGGCAGCTTTTGAGCCACACAACCAACTCATGTCTGGGTCCCCAGACAGATTAACTGCAGGAGAGAACGCAGACACAGTGGACCTCTGCACTGCCCTGAAAATGAGAAGAGGTGAGTTTTTCTTTATACCTGCCTCAGTCCTCAGATGGAGACAAGAATAACTTTACGAGCAGCCTTGTTCTTCCTGTGTCCTGAAAACTGCCCTAGCCTGACTGCCACTCGAGGTCAGCCTGCCTGCACTCAGCGGGCAGCGCTGACGTCCTCACCACCCCTCCCCCACCTGGCTCAGCTGGGTAGGAAACTGGGAGCTGCTTCCGATAGCGCCAGCACCAGCACATCCCTGCAGGCTTGTGACCTCACTCTGGAAACCCCCTGGGGCTGCCGGGCCTGCTGCAGTGTGTGGCACAGAGATCCGAGGGAACACACACACCTGTCCTGTGACACTCCACTAAGAGACCCTTGACACCTCCTGTTCTCAACTGATACCTGTCTGGGACAGAGTTCATACAGCAAGCAGAACAGGAACTCCAGTGAAGGGGCCACAGGAAAAACACCACTACTGACCCCAGAGCAGGACTCAGACCCCAGTGGCACCCCCCAAAGCATTTGTGGGGTAATTTATTTCTCCTCTCACAGGAGCAGAAGTCCTCCTTCTAGGTAGGAGAAAGAGAATGTGTGTGTGTTTGCTTATACCAGGTATAGCCAGGTAAGAGTCATCCTGTAGTTTGTTTACCTGGCTTTCAGGCTGGGCCTGGGGGCGGACAGCTGGGGTTCAACCCTAGATTCCACTCACTTCCCTAACAACTTTATACAAGTCTTAGCCTTGTGCCTTGGGAGGCAGGCAGCAGTGAGACCACTCTTACTGTTTTTTGTTCAGCTGAAAAGGAGAGGGTCTCAGACTTCCACAGTTGAAAAAACTTTCCAAAGTTGAAACAAACAAACAAACAAAAAATCCCCAAACCCAATCTGAAACCAGAATGCCACCTGCCCCACCAAGGTTCTCAGGTAAGGAGGCTGGGTCCAGAAGTGAACAGGATGGGGTGATGGCTTTGTAAGGAAATGGGAGGGGAGGGCAGTGGGATGGCCTGGGCTCCTAAGCATGCCTGTAGCTGCTTCATCTGGCCCTCTCTCACCATGCCAGCCACCTTCTTCATCTCCAGAAAACTGGGAGTACATTCCTTGAGCCCGACTCAAATGGTTCTGAATCACCCCTACTGATGGTCCCACATCTTCCATCTCTCACTGGTGCCCAGCAAATGCCACAAACAGGAGGTATCCTCCTGGGCCAGCACCTGGGCTTCTCCTCTAACCTGGGTTCCCTCTTTATTACACAATGGAAGAAGACTGGGGAGCCACCAAGAATTAGGAGCCCTATTATTCCCTGGATGTTGTTTTCCTGGTGTGAGTTCAGAAGGGAAACTTCCAGCGGGTCACATGGCATCAGGCACCCATGATGGCCTCAGCAACCCAGCTATGGGAACAGCGATCACCCCCTGCCCCTCCTCCACCTCCAGGGATATCTGAGCTCAAGCTCTGCCCCAGTTCAAACTTTGTGGGAAACTGCCCTTGGGGTGAAGTACTCCAGTTCCTCCTGTGTAACACAAAGACCTGCTTCCTGCAGGGCCTGTAGTGAGCAGGAAAGAGGGTGGTCCAGGGCACTGAAGGAGGACTCTTGCTAGGGAGTAACTGCTTTCACACCTCCTTACCTCTTACTTAGGTTTTTTTCAACTTCCTCCCATAACCACTGGGGAAACTGAGGCAGGGAGGAGAAATTAAAGAGAAGTAACTTGATGGACCATGTGCTGTGGCACAGAACTACTGAGCTCTTACCTAACGGTCTTTGTTGCTGGGGTGGGGGCCGTCTTGTGCATTGCAGAATGTTTACCATTATCTCTGGCCTCTACCCACTGCATGCCACTGGGACCACACTCACTCTCCCTCCCACATGGGTGACACCAAAATGTGTCCAGACATTGCCAAATAATCCTGAGGCAGGCAAAGTCCCTCCCCCTCCCCCGTTTGAGAACTGCTAGTCTAAAACAAGCTTCAGTTCCCACTCCCTCCCTAAAAAGAGTGACAGTAGTGTGTAAGAGATGCCGGATGCATTATCTTACCACCTAATATCACACACTGGGGTCCTTCAACCAGCCATTTGCACGGCAGCAGCCTCTCCACGAGTAAGGCCAACTTCTTAAGACTTTGTTCCCCACCCCACCCCCTTCCACCCTATCTCAGGGGTCCCAATCCTATAGCCATGAGTTGGGCAGGGGCTGAGACTTGGGTTCCCTCTCTGCCCCGGTGTATGGGTGAATCCCACATTGATGCCTGCACGGGGAGCAGGGTCCTCAGACTCATCCCTCTTTAACTTCTAACGCAAAGCCCTACAAGAGTCTCCACGAGGGCCAACCTTCCCAAACCCCTAAAGTCTAGAAGTCAGGCCTCTTGGATCCAATTTCTGAGCTCTGTCCAGCCTTGCTGTGTGTGCCGGCCTCCTCCATCCTCCACCCCCACTTTGGCTAAACTGAACGCACAAACTTCAACCGGTGCCCACTAAAGAGAAAGAGTAGGGGAAGAGGGTCTGAATTACAGGCACTTCTGGGACTTGCTGGATTGCGCGGTCCAGCACTGGGGCAGTCCCCTCTCTTCCTCCCCGGGCTTTAAACTTCTGCCCAGTGGTCCTGGCCGCACATTTGATGTCTGGTAGGTCAGAGATCCCTTAGGCGTCCTGTCTAAGCCGAGCCCAAGAGCTGGCAGACACGGTCTAGCGGCCCCAGCGGCGCCGTCCGAGTCCAGCTACGGCCTCCGGCCGGGCCCACGTGGGACCAGGGAGCTCCAAAGGGCGGGCACCCTGCTCGGCCAGGCCGCCGCTCATTGTCGCCCCAGGGCAGGCTCCCGCCTAACCCTAAGACCTCTCTAGCGCCTGCCGCCCGGCCGCCTCGAGCCCTGTCCCGCCCGTCGCCCCGCGCTCACCTCCCTGCGGCCCCACGGCCTCGGGACGCAGCTCCGAGCGGCGCCGGCGAGCAGCTGGGTGGTGGCCCCCTGGGGGCGGGGCGCCGAGGCCCCGCCTCTTCCCTACCTGCGCGCCGGCGGCCCGGGGGCGGGACCGAGCGCTCGGGGGACGGGGGCGGAGCGGGGCGGGGCTCCCAGGGACCGGGCCCGAATGCAGAGGATGCCTCTGAGGGTTCCCTGGGCTAGTCCCTCTGCCCGCCGCCCAGCGGGATCCCAGCCTGGACAAAGCCCTGTTTTCCGTCTCAGCAGTTCACCTCTGAGCGTCGTCCTCTCCCTCCTGGCTCCTCTTTTCTACCTGGACAAAGCACTTAATCTAGATCTGAGCTACTGTCATCACGTCACCTTTCCCCTTCAAAAAAATCACCAGTCCCCCATTCTCCTCCCTCCAGCGCCCTTATCCTCAGGCCAAGTAGGCCAGCTCTCCTGTTGTCCAGAGCTTTCACCCTCATCTTTTCCTGGAAACACATCTGCAGCATCTCAACTACTCCAAATCCTGCAGCAGCTTCCGCCTCCGGGAAGCCTTCTCTGATTGCCCATGATCTCTGCTCTGAGCTGCCCCGCATGTGCCCTCTGCAGACCCTGGGCTTACGACTTCTTCCTGGGTTGAGGCCCAGTCTTGCCAACCAACCCCCACTATACCCAGAGCAGGCCACGAAGATGACAAAAGGTTTTTTTGTTTGTTGGTTTGTTTTCCTTGGCGCCATCATAGTTCACAGCAACCTCAAACTCTTGGGCTTGAACAATCCTCTTGCCTCATCCTCCCGAGTAGCTGAAACAGGTACCCTTCACAACGTCTGGATAACTTATCTATTTTTAGTAGAGATGGGGCCTAGCGTTTGCTCAGGCTGGTCTGGAACTCCTGAGCGAAGCAATCTACCTGCCTTGACCTCCCAGAGTGCTGAGATTGCAGGCATGAGCCCCTGTGCACACACAATGACAAAAATGTGAAGAGAGTTTGCCACTGGAAAAATCCCACACTGATGCCTGCATGGGCAGCAGGGTCCTCAGAGGATTTATAGCGGCAGTTCTCAATCTGAGGGTCGCGATCCCTTTGTAACAATGAAAATACATCGCGGCATTAGGAAGGTTGAGAACCACTGATTTATAGGACTCTCCTTTAGGGAACACCCAGTAAAAAACTCTTGCTGCATCTGTAGTGAACCCAGGAAGGGACTTAGAGTCAAGTAGATTGTAGATAGTACACAGTGGGTGGTCTCAGCCAGACCCTAGCCTCTCTGATCTGTTCTTAATTTGAAAAGTAGCAATCTCTGTCTCGCCCTCCCACCTGGTTGATGATGGGAGTACAGTGAAAAGCAGCTATAAGGCCAGCATGGTGGCTCACACCTGTAATCCTAGCTCTCTGGGAAGCTTGATTGCTCCAGAGCAGCTTGAGCCAGAGCCAGACACAGTCTCTACTAAAAATAGAAAAACTAGTCTGGTGTGGTGGGCGCCTGTAGTTCCAGCTACTCAGGAAGCTGAGACGAAAGGATCACTTGAGCCCAAGAGTTTGAGGTTGCAGTGAGCTATGACGCCACTGTACTCTACCCAGGGTGACAGAGTGAGACTCTGTCTAAAAAAAGGAAAAGAAAAGAAAAAAGCACCCATAAAAGTGTGTCAGCTGATGGCGTTATTAGACAGTGGGGGCTCTAGAGCAAGAGGGATGACACAGCCACTTACTACCTGTATGGTCTTAGACAAGTTCTTCAACCTCCCTGGGCCTTGGCTCCCTCCTCTGTTAGAGCAGGAGTAATATAATAATAGGTCTATCTCATGGGCTTTTGTAAGGGGCAAAAGGGTCCCATCCTAGGACCCCTCTGGCCCCTGCTGCTCAGCCGCCTTGAGCCCTGCCCATGGCCCCTGCTGCTATTTTGCTAGTATTTGTTATTATTATTGGTATTAGAATATTACAGGAGGACTCTATAACATCCACTCACCTCTGAACCAAAGGCTTCTGTCCATCTGCCCCCTTCTTTAGTCTCATTCCACCCAGAAAAGCAAGCTTTGATTCCTCTCTCCCTCCTGGATCCTGAAGCCTCTCCCCTACCTCTGCATGGCTCCCTCCTCCACCCCCAGAAACCCACCCTGCAGGGGCCCCACCGCATCTGCCCTGACCTGTGGCTAGGGCGAAAATTCATGATGCCTTCTCTCTCTGGGTGGGCATGGACAGGTCTGCTCTGCTGCTGAGAGGAGGGCTGGAGCCAGCTTCGAGGTGAGGAGCCTGGCAACACTGCCTGCCAGGCGGATCTCTCTCCCTTCCCTGGACTCCCAGGGTCTGGCCTGGCCTCCCTGTGGACTAGACATACAGAACCATGGCTGGGGGAGCTGAGGCCCAACTCCAAGGTCTGATGGCCCATTCTCAGCCCCAGCATGTATAATCTTATCCTTCTCCCTCTGGGAGGTTTGGCTTGGCCACAAGGAACAGAGTCTGAACAGAGAGAGACTCAGGCCTGGAGGGATCAGGGTGCTGGTCTCAGAGGTGAGCCAAGATCCCGGCCCCTTAGAGAGCTGGTGAGTCACCCTGACTCCAACACAAGTGCTCTAGCATTTCTCAGACAGATGCATCTATCCTTTCCCCAGTGCTACAGCCATAAAGAGTGGTGGCTGAAGGCGAGGGGGAGGCCAAAACTAGGGGGCTGCTCCTCAATAACAAATACAGGGACACTTTATTGTTCCTCCCTGCAGAGAACCCCATCCCTGGGTCAGGAGCAGGGAGGAACAAAACCGGGGCCTGGCCACAAAGTGCTAGGTCTCTCCAGTGCAGGTGGAGGAACAAAATACTGTCACAGAAAGGAGAAGAGCAACTAGCCATGCCCAAGTGCTGCAGTCCATCACACTTTATCCTTGTGACTTCATGAAGTGGTACCATTATTATCACTCTGATTTTAGGGATGAGAAACTGTGGTGGAGGAAGAGGCAAGGGCAGCAGGTGGGCGTGAACCCAGGCCCAGTCTGACTTCACGCTCTGCAAATGCTGCTGCAGACACCTGACTATGTTCCCAGCCCTGCAGCTCCACAGAAAGCTCTGTTGGAGCTCCCATAACTGGAGGGACTCATGGTGGCCTTTAAGCTGATTTATCCCATGGAAACACAGCACCTGCCCAGCCACGTAGGTGCAGGGATGCTGACTGCAGCTTTGGCTGCAACCACAAGCGCCTGTCCAGCTGGAGAAAGAAGAATGTTAAGTAAACCGGGGTATTATGGTTTATGGTCACATCACATAGCTGTTGAAGGCAAGGAGGCAGAGCTCTATATGCTGATAGGGAATTATAGTATCTCCCACATACCTAAGTGAAGAAAAGCAAGGTGTATAGTTAGTATAATCCTGTGTAACTAAATTTAAATAGAACAGACATGTAAATGTTGTCAGATCCACAAAAACTTTCTAGAAGGACATCAGGGGAGTAACTGTAGGGGAGGGGCACTTGTTTTTCATTTTATATCATGTGTTTACCTTACTTTTGTAACTTAAAGGAAAACACTGTTATACATTTTTGTTTCGATGGAGCCAAAGTTGTCGGGAGGATCTTGACAGGTCAGGATGAAGAGAGGGGTTTCAGGTGGAAAGAGCAAGCACAAAGCCACAGCACGGAAATTCTGGCTGAGGTGGGGAAACCAGTGCTGCGGTTTGGCTGCTTCACGCAATGCGTCAGGAGGATGACCAGCAACAGGCTGGGAAGGCAATGTGGCCTTGGGTGGGCGGCTCCTTCCTGTGTGCCAGGATAAGGGTTTTTTTTTTTTTTTAGACAGAGCCTCAAGCTGTCACCCTGGATAGAGTTCCGTGGCGTCACAGATCACAGCAACCTCCAACTCCTGGGCTCAAGCGAGTCTCCTGCCTCCGCCTCCCAAGTAGCTGGGACTACAGGCGCCGGCCACAACGCCCGGCCATTTTTTGGTTGCAGCCGTCATTGTTGTTTGGCGGGCCCGGGCTGGATTCGAACCCGCCAGCTCAGCTGCATCGCTGAGCCAAGGATAAGGGTTTTTACTTCACCCTGTAAACATGGGGCATTTTTCAACCCGGAAATTGCACCCCAATATCTTACATTTGTGTAACCCTATTTGAAAAGCGCTTTCAAAGATGCTGTTTCATTTTTCAGTCCTGACAACAATTCCACAAGGTAGGTGGGTCAGGTGTTACAGATGAGGCAGCTGTGGAATAAAGAGCTGAGCCTTGGAGTTCAGAGTTTTGTAAGGAGAAGTCTTGGCCCTTTGGAGGCACCACCCTGCAGGAAGGCAGGAGGACTCTGCCTGCTGGGGTACTGGACAGCCACACACCCTGAGACCCCCCCCATATGAAGACTGTCTTGTGACTCTCAGAAGAAAAGGGTAAAGGGACCCTGAAGTCATAAGTTAGCAAACTCAAACAGCTCAGAAAACATGCATTTGAAGGACATGCTGGTGTCTGTCTGCAGGAGTGAAGTATCTCTTGCTTAGCTGAGATATTTTCACTTTTGGAACGCATCATGAAGCTGTGCTGAGTCCTTGTTGAGGTTCAGAGACCTTGAGGCTGTGCCTGAGGCTGCACAGCTGGGCATCAGGCCCAAGACCACACACTCTTTCCAGCCATCATGACAAACGTACCATTCGTTTCTACGGCTGTCTTTACGACACACTGCTTTGGATGGGGGTCCAGAGGCCAGGGAGAAGGTGGCTGGGGGAGTCCCAGGGCGGGGACCAGGGGCAGAGTAGGTAAGGGTGGTAAAAGTATCCCCTCTTTTCAGAATTTGGCTGACACAGGCCTCCAGATTTCTTCTCCATGTATACCCGGAACTCATCTCCCCTCACCCACGGGCCTCCAGGGGACAAAGTCGCGCAGGGAGTTGGGAGTCGTCCAGGTGGAGTAAACCCGGGCGAAGGGAACTGAGATCGCTTTGGCCACTGGCCCCCGTTATTGGTGATGCGGTGTCTCCCTCTAGTGGCAATAACGGGCACTGCCTCAAAGAACCCCACCTAGTCCTGGGAACCTGGGGAAGAAGCCACAAGCCCCTGGCTCCCTCTGCCTACTCCTTCCCCCAGAAATTCTGGCAGTCCAGCTTGAAGGTTAAGGGCACAGGGGCATAGGCTCACTCTTTATGAGGATTATCGGTGGTTAGATACCAAAGCCTCTGTAACTTCTCTCCCTGCTGGCCTGCCTGCCTTACAGGACATCACACTGGGAGGGACACCAGTGTCCCTATCCAGCTGCTCATGTGCAGGCATCCTGGGAGCTTCCTGCTCCCTGAGGGGAAAGCTACAGCATTAGGCATCACCGGGGGCTGGGGAGGAGGTTGACGTGGTCACACTCCTGGGGTCCAGGGCTATTTCTCCCCTGTCTCTTCCTGGTACTGTCCCCTCCCTCATGGTGACCTTGACCCCATGCCCATCTCCCTCCCAATAGGCTGCCCCTCACAGGTACTGTTCTCACCCCTTCCCCATCATCATCCCTCTGCTGGATCATTCCAGTCTCCAATTTTCAGTCATTCCAATTGGCCTTCGGGAATAGACTTCGAATGTTATTCCAGAGGCCCTGACATCTGCCCCCCATGCCAGCTTTTTATCCTTGAGATCCCAGACCACTAAGTGCATCTTCCTTGCCCCCTGGGAGGACAGGGTGGCACACAAATGTTCGGGTATCCTCAGCTTACCACTAACTATCTTGCGATGTTAGACAAGTTACCTAACCTTGGGGTGCTGAGGCCTGCCTAGAAAGACATGCCACTCAGAAGCCATAAACCACGGCCATGACGAATTTCACATGCTGTGTACTTCTGTGCCACAAAAGGCATTCTACACAACATTAAAAGCCAAGCAAGTGGAAGAAAGCATTTCCAGAGAATGTAACTGACAAAGCATTGATGTCTAGAAACTAAGAAAGAGATCCCACCAAGCCATGTAAAACTTTCAAAACAATCTAACACAAAATTGAGGAAGGGCAAAGAACAGACAATTCACAGAAGAATAAGTGAAAATGGTCAATTAATATAGAAGATGCCCCCCCACTAGTAATTAGAGAGATGCAAATTAAAATGGCAAGGACCCTGGCGTCCAGGTCTTAGGATCTGAATATCAGGCATGGAGGAGTAGCTGGCTTAGGGCCAGCACAGGGCAGGTGCATGGGGAGCCTGGGATGACTTGTTTGAAGGAGAGAGCAAGGAAGCTTTCAGAGATTAATGGGGTCATGTCACAAGCACTCAGAAACCAGCAGGAAGGGACTCCCACTGGCCAAGTTGTAACAATTTGAACAGCAAAGAAAAAAAAAAAAGGATTGTTGATGACCAGAATA
>CAUYON010061290.1:0-13384 GCA_963573935.1 Arctocebus calabarensis
TTAGCCCACAAAATCCCAAAACCAGAGATGTTGGCATAGATGCGGAGAAACGGGAACACTTCTACATTGCTGCTGAGAATTCACACTAATGCTTTCCTTTAGGAAAGATGTTTGGAGAATACTTAGAAATCTAAAAATAGAACTACTATTTGATCCTATAATTCCTTTGCTAGGTATATACCCAGAAGAACAGAAGCTTTTCAAAAGAAGATAGACTAATAGTTAATAAACATATGAAAAATGTTCAATGTTACTGGTCATCCGAGGAATACAAATCAGAACCACAATGTGATATCTACTAACTTCAATGAAAGTATATCTTATCATAAAGTCCTGAAAGAATGAATGCTGACATAGATGCAGAGAGCAAGCAACACTTACATACTACTGGATGGACTTCAAACTGGTGCAGCCACTATAGAAAGTAGTATGGAGATTCTTCAAATAACTAAAAGTAGACCCTAACATTTGCTGCAGCAATCTCACTACTGGAGATTTACCCACAGGAAAACAAGTCACTTAATTCAAAAGACATTTCACTCAAATATTTATTATAGCACAATTAATAATCACAAGGATTTGGAATCAACTTAAGTGCCCATCAGTTCATTAGTGGATTAGTAAAATGTGGTATCTATATACCATAGAGCACTACAAATCTGTTAAAAAAAAACTGATTAATACATTTTGCAATGATCTGGATGAAACTAGAGAACATTCTTCTAAGTGAAGTATCTGAAGAATGGAAAAACAAACACCACATGTATTTAGTATTAAATTGGAAGTAAGTGGTCAGCACCTCAGTGCACAAATGCAAGAAAAACTCAACAGAACTCATGCAGGCGAGAGGGAAAGAAGGGCATGGATACACTGCAAACTATCTGGGTGATGGACTCACTTATAATACCTCTGGCATATGGGGCTGGCACCCTACTCCTTTGAGCCACAGGCGCTGCCAGGACTCACTTATAATTTTGACTCAAGCAGTACAAAAGCAACACATGTAACCAAAATTTTGTTCCTTCATGAAATACTGAAATTAAATTTAAAAATTAGAGTGTGTAAATGAAATAATTCTCCCTCTTCCCTTGTCCCCCTTCAAGTTTAACTGATAAGAATCCCTAAGTCCATTACTCATTTATATGTACCCATTAGCCTATAGTTCCTTTCCAACTGAAGTAAATCTCCTAAATCTTTTTCCATTTGCTTCTGTATTTTCTAGTATACCTTAGTGGAACATAGATGATCACCGTAATGAACACCAGCAAAATCACAACCACAGATAGCTTCACAGTCCAGGAACTGACTCTGGGGTATAAGGCGTCATCTGAAAAACAGGAATTTTCTCACTGGAGATCTAGCTTAACATCAGGTAACTTGGATGTTGGGTAAGATGTGATCTCCAGGAAGACATTGTTGGGAAGGCAGAGACATTGTTGGGAGCCTTACTCACCCTCCTAGTAATTCTAAGGGATTCAGAATTTCTCTGCTTCCTCCCAATGTGAAGAGATACAAAGTGTCCTTAAAAAAATCATGAATGTTTAAAATGCTGTAGGTCTGAAAATAATGCCACAGATTACCATATACCCATAATATCAATTTAACAAATGCTAACATTATGTGTGATGCATATTTTTAATAAATAAAATTATATACATGTAATAAATGCTCTACTTCCATCAAATTCTTCTTTCAACTAGGATGACTTTGTCAAGTTTATTTTCTACCCAACTTTTAAAAATATATAATGTATACCAGCTCAACAATGTGTTGATGAGTGAGAGGCACATGCAACTTTTCTAAGATTAAATCAGGAACTGTGAATAATGTCCGAGGATAAACCAAATAGGTTTTATGATCAGAGTCTCAGGTATACAATTTTAGCTACCTTGAGAATTCAAATTATACAAATAATAAAGATGCATTCTTTTTCTATTTTATATCCTACAATAGGATTTTCAGTAGATTTATTTTATTATGACTTGAAGAGTATCAATTTTTGCCTCTCTGGCCCCCAAATCTTTATTCCTTCTTAAGTATTCCTAAATCCCTTTCCTTACTATGGGAATCTAAGTAGTAAATTTATTTAATATTTCCTCTTATTACTTTGTTTTTCTAATGTTATCATTAAAAATGAAACTCTACTTCTCTGATATCTTCTGTGCTCTCTTCCACATTTTCAACATCATGTTCTCACTGTCTATTTTAAATATATGTGATTTCCCAGACAAAAGCACATGAGAAATGAGATTTTTCTAATTGATAAAAGTTCTGCAGACATTCATTTATAGATCCAGTATGATAAATTATGTAGAACTAAGTATTTGGAAAGTAATGGGGATATGAGATAATTATAATCTACTATCCTCAAAGGGCTTATACTCAATGGGGGAAAGAGTAAAACAAATAATTAAAAACAATGTAAGGAGAGATACTGTGGAGATAATTGTGTTGCAGTAGATTCCTGGTGAAGTCAGAATCTGGGTTAAGTCTTTAAGGACCAGTGGGAAACTACAAGCTGTGAGAAGATGAGAGAATGTGACTTCAGTTCATATGGCATCAGGGACTATTTATGGCTATAGAATGTATGTGGAGTGAGAACAGGAGGGAAGAGAAAGGGAGAAAGTGGAAAAACATGAAAATGGAGAGACTAAAAAGAGCAAGAGAATATCCTTGTTGGCAGGCTGCAATGCTTCTCCCTCACTAAATAAAAATACTTAAGATATTACAGGGAAGCATTTGCAACAAGCTTCATTTCTTTCAGCCATCACTTTGAGTAGCTGTAGAGCACAGAATGGGTGCCTGAGCTCTTCTCTGCATGTGAAATGAATTATATCAGTTATTCCTCATAATAATCCTATGAGAGAAACACTATTATTATTCATATTTAACAGGTGTAAACTAGGCACAGGAAGGTCAATATTTATCCAAGGTCACAAAGCTGATAGGTGGCAATGTCTACCAGGATTCAAATTTAGTTTGTGAGATGAGAGAGGAAACTGCAAATCATTAAGCATAGTGTTCTCTGGATACTGGATAGTGACAAGGGGTATGATTAAAAAGAACTTTGACCAATTTCACATAATACTTTCTTACCCTTGGAATGCTTTTGCATATCCATGCATATAGTTTTATAAAATAAAATGTTGTCATATCTGTGCCACAAAGAAGGATGCAAAATAGGATAATAGCTATATTTTGTATCTCTCCACACAGGACTCAAAAATCGATGAACTAGAGTATCATGGGTCTTTGAGAGGTTATGGATCTTTGTCAGTCATACTTTCTTAGTAAACTGACATACTTCATGATGCTGACTTTGGAGAGAACTCACATGCAATGGAAATGTGTGATTCCTTCTCCACATTTAGGATTGGGTTCTTTATGAAACAGGACACATGTCCTCCTGAACTTTCACCCACTATGATAGATGTTTCCACAAGAACCAGGCCATCTCCTTCTGTTGTCATTGTATCAGCATCTGGTGCCAAAGCCCGTCCTTGTAGGTCCCTCCATTGCACCTCAGGCTGTGGGTACCACCCCCTGGATGTGCAAGTCAGCTTAATGCCTCTGAAGTTAGCAGGTTCAATGTGAATATGAGGAGCCAAACCTGCAACTGGAAAAATCAAAGAAAGGCAGAGAAAGAAAATGTCTTCAGGAATTTCACATGGGATAGTAAGTCTGTGCTTAATAATTACCTTGTAAGATCTCAACTATTTTATTTGTGAAAATTGGGGTATACAAATACTATTTGAGGGGGAATGGTAGATATGAAGAAAAAACTCTGGAATCAAAGGTTTGGGTTAGTACCTGCTGACAACTTCTAACAAAGTGAAATTGATGATGTCATCTCTGTGTCTCAATTCATTTTCTGTAAAGTGAGGATAAATCTCAACTTATAGGTTGGTGCCATATAAAGTGATTAATGGTTAGCTATAATTAGCATTATTCATCTTAAGGAGCAAATCAGTTAAGAATGCAAAGGAAACATTTATGTTTTCACTTGCTCCTTGGGCTCTTTCAATTTGAAAGGATGTCCTAATGTATCTTAGGAACTCAGGGAGTTGAAAGGGAAAATGATTGCATTTTCTTAAGACCAATTTAAATTCAACAGAACTCTCTAGAAATGGGATCTATTTTTATTGATTTATCACATTCTTTGTGAATAAAAGAGGAAAGTTGGCCTTTGTCTCACGCCATTCAATTTATTTTATTCCCCACGTGTTCTGAGGTTAAGCACAGCTTAAGGAAAGGCTCACTTATCTGGCTCTGGGGGTCTTGAAAAAAATGCCCCAAAGGGAATGGGCCTCCTTTGCATGGAGAAGATATTTGGTATACGAAACATCAGCATACCTGTTAAAGGATGAAGGCTTTTTATAAACAAACAAACAAAAAATGTGATAAGAGGAAGGAAGCCCTCTTATGTGACACTGTAGAGTTTAAATCAGGAGATGTATGAATGTCTGGTTGATAGAAACTCTGGTACAAAAAAATTATTTAAATTTGCCCATAAGTCTCTTTGCAGCAGCCTCTGATAATTTGGGAGGAACCATGTGTAAATGTCCAACTTTGATTATGTCAATTGGAATCCCAGAGGTATCTATGTCCTCTATGCAGAATAAGTGGGATGGGCAAAGGCTACTCTTTGTATTTGTCTTTGGCTTTCAGAGACTGTCACTTAATAGGAGGCAGGAACATTTGCATAAAGATCAGGGGGTCCTAGATGGAATGTTCTTTCTGTCACTATTATTGGAATCCTTTTGATGAATTGAGCTTGTTTCTCTTAAGGTCCAATTAAAAAAAAAAAGTTTATTTAAAAACTCATCACCTAAGCTTCATTTCAGAGCCCTATGACATCCATAGAGAAAGGCTGGTTCAGGTTCATTCAGTTCATGATAGAAAATTGGAACCTTCCTTATTCTTTTATCCTGGCAGGATAGGTGATAAATGTCTTAACATTAACAGAATTAACCCAAAATGTACAAAGTATTTAGTAAACAAGGATGTTACAGCAAGAGTAGGCAGGACCATTTTTGATGGGGGCAAGAGCACCAAGATGAACAGGAATGAGGAGCAGGAAAGCAGGGCCTGATGATGGCTCTCTGACTCTTCCTGCCTCTGTATAACTGCTTCCAAGTTTTGGAAGTGAGGCGGACATCTCTAGACTGTGTTGTGTTTCTAGGATTCTTCAGAGTTAGGATATACTGGATTTCCTGTTCACATCTCCCCTGAAGCAATTATGTTGTTATGGGAAAGAGATGTGAATATATTTCTACTCCAACCTAGAGAAGCTAGAAAAAAGGGCGGGATGAATTTCATCTTATTTATCATTCTTGACATTCCATTAGAGTGTTTATATAGATGCAGACACCTCTGTGCACATACGCCACTCTCTGCTCCAACAATTCAGAGTGCTAACTAGACAATAATATACTACAAATTGACAGACTTTTCATGCTGGAGGCTCACCTGTGACCACAACTTTGAACTGAGCTCTGTCAGAGTGTGTGGAGCTTACAAAAGAGCAGCTGTACATCCCTTCATCTGACAGGTGGATGGGATGGATCCTCAGGGCCACCTGACCTTTGGTGATATTCTCACTCAGGAATTCTGTTCTCCCTTGGTACTCTGGTCTCTGATGCTGCAAATTATCTTGAACATCCCCATAATAATAAACCACGTGTTGCTGATTGTCATGGTACCATGTCACCTCTATGTTCTGAGCATCCATGGATGGTTTGAGGTAGCAAGACAAGACAGCCTCTCCTCCTAGCACAGCAATGAGTGGTGTTCTTGGTCCAATCACATGGAATAGCTCTGGAATTTATTAAGAAAAGGGAGTAATAATCGCCGTGTTAGTGACAGACATGCACATGACCTGAAGGGAGAGGTAGAAGATGTAAGTCCTCACAACTGACATATGAGCTGTGGCTAATCAATGAGCAGATCTAAAATAAGGATGCTGAAATAAAACAAAAGGTAATAACAGGACATGATGACAATGTGCAGTAGTCACATAGCTTGACCAAAATTTAGGTGTGTTTTCCCATTTTGCTAGGATTGAGCATCAAATTCATGTATATCACTTATTTAAATCTTATAATAACTTAATATCTTATACAATGTTATCCTAACTTTGTTGATGATGTGAGTTCAGTGAATGATCTGAGTTTACATAAGTAAGGCATAAAGTGAAATTTGTATCACTGGCCACCAAATGTTTCCTTTCTTTAAACCACATATTACTCAATATACTATAACCACCTAATGAAATATGATATGAAAGTATTAAAAATGATGCTATTGTACTAAGATAAAAATATAACACTATTATTTTCTCAGCTTATAAAATAAATATGACAGTATGTGTATGAAATAAATATTCAAAAATATTACTATATGTTATCTCTAAGAATAGTGCTATTAAAGGTAAATACAAAATCACACTTAAAGAATTGCCTTTAAGCAATTGTTGATTGCTGCCCAAATCAACAAACCTTTTCCTCCTTCTTCTCCTTTTTACAGCACTTTCTTTGTTTTTTTCTACTTTTTTCTTTTTAAATTTCAGATTAATATAAGGGTACATACAATTAGGTTACATTGCTTGGATTTGTTGAGTAAAATCCAAGTTGTTGTTGAACCTTTACCCAGGAGATTTGTCACATACCCCTATATTGTACCTGCTAGGTGATAACTTAACACACTCCCTACCCTCTACTCTCTTTTTGAATTTAAATGTTTTTCTCTTGTGTAGACATGAAATTATTCATATATTAGTTTATTACTAAATTTGAGTACACTGGATGCTTGCTTTTTCATTCTTGTGATTCTTTATTTAGGAGAATGTTTTCCAAATCTTTTCAGGTAAACACAAAAGATGTAAAGTCTCAATATTTCTTTATAGTGGACTAGTGTTCCATGATATGCATATACCACAGATTTTTTTCTTTCTTTTTTTATTTTGAGATGGAATTTCACTTTATCACCTTGAGCAGGATGCTGTGGATTCATAGCTCACAGAAACCTCAAACTCTTGGGTTCAAGAGATCCTCTTGCCTCACCCTCCCAAATAGCTGGAAATACCGACATCCACCACACCTGGTTAGTTTTTTTGTTTTTAGTTTTTTGTAGAGATGGTGTCTTGCTCTTGCTTTGGCTGGTCTCAGATTCTTGGGCCTCAAGCAACCCCCCTTCCTCTGCCTTCCACAGGACTAGGGTTATAGATGTGAGCCACTGCTCCCCACTTATCACAGTTTATTTATGCATTTGTGAATTGATGGACACTTTGAACTATTTCCACACTTTTGCAATTATGAATTGTGCTGCTATAACCTTATTAAATTGCAAATGTCCTTATGGTAAATGATTTTATTTTTCTTCTGGGTAGATACTATTAATAGAATTGCAGTATCAAATGGAAGTTCTATCTTCATCTCTTGTTGCAATTCCACCAGCAGTGGAGAAGTGTTCTTTTTTCTCCATAACCATGTCTGCGTCTTTAGCTTTGGGACTTTGTGATGTGGGCAATTCTTGCTGGGATTAGATGTTATCTCAAAATGGTTTTGACTTGCATTTCCCTGATGATTAGGAATGGTGAACATTTTTTCATGTGTTTTTTGGCCATGATATGGATATATCACAGATTTTTTTTCTTTCTTTCTTTCTTTTTTTTTTTTCCCATCCATTTGTCTTCTTGGGAGAAGGTTCTGTTTATGTCTCTTGCCAAATGATAAATGGGATTTTCTCTTTTCTTGTTGTTTAGTTTGAATTCTCTGTAGATTCTGGTTACAGAGCATTTGACAAAGTTTAGTGTCATTTTTTGATGAGAACACTTAAGAAAATAGGCATAGATGGGATATTTTTTAAACTGATAGAAGCCATTTACCATAAAACTGAAGCCAAAATCACATTGAATGTAGGAAAACTGAGATCATATCTGCTGAGAACTGGAACCAGACAAGGATGTCCACATCAGCACTAAAATTCAAAATAATGCTGGAAGTCTTACCCAAATTGGGATAGAAGAGGTAAAAAATCTCACTCTTTGCTGATGATAACATCTTCTACTTAGAAAATCCTAAGGACTTAACCATGAGTTTCCAGGAAGTGATTAAGAATTACAATAGCATTGGGGGATTTACAATTCATTTCTTCAAATCAGTAGCCTTCATATATGCCTACAATAGTGAAGCTGAGATGAAAATCAAAGACACCATACCCTTCACAGTGGCTTCAAAGAAAATGAAAAACCTTGGAATATAGCTAACCAAGGATGCAAAGGATCTCTACAGAGAGAACTATGAAACCTTAAGAATATAAATAGCAAAAAATGTGAACATACCATGCTCATGGCTGAGAAGAATCAACATTCTTAAAATGTCTATACCACCTAAAAGATTCTACAGATTTCATGCAAGCTCATTAAAATACCAACATCATATTTTGAAGAACTGGAAATACTTGTTTTTTGATTTGTATGGAACCAGACCCCATGTTTTATAAAAGATTAATGTCTAAAATACACAAGTGACTCATACAATTAAATAACAAAAAATAAATAAAAATAGTAAAAGAACATGAGTAGACGTTTCTCCTAAGAAGACATACAAGTGATCAACAGATATAGGAAATGGTACTCAACACCACTAATCATCAGGGAAATGCAAATCAAAACCACAGTATGTCAATACATACCCAACAGGATGAATTTTTTTTCTTTTAATAATTCATTTTATTTAATTTTATATTTTTATTGTTGGGGATTCATTGAGGGTACACAGAACCAGGTTACATTGATTGCTTTTGTTAGATAAGGATCTTCTAATAATTCTGTCCACTCCTAAGAGGTGTACCACATTCATTGTCCCCCCAAACCCTCCCTCCTTCCCTTTCTCAGCTCTCCCCACACCTCACCCCATCATGTCCTCATATCAGAATTGAGTACAGAGGATTCTTGTTTCTCCATTCATGTGATGCTTTACTAAGAATAATGTGTTCTATCTCCATCCATGTTAATAAAAAAGATGTAAAGTCTCCCTATTTTTCAGTGGCTGAATAGCATTCCATGGTATACATATAACACATCTTGTTAATCCATTCTTGGGTTGATGGGCATTACTTTTATTCTTCTGGATAGATGCCCAGCAATGGGATTGCAGGATCAAATGGAAGGTCTGGATTGAGTTCTTTAAGAGTTCTCCATGCTGTCTTCCAAAAAGTTTGTATTAGTTTGTTGTCCCACCAGAAATGTATAAGTTAGTGTTCCCTTCTCTTCACATCCACACCAGCATCTGCAGCTTTGAGACTTTGTCATGTGGGCCATTCTCGCTGGGGTTAGGTGATATCTCAAGGTGGTTTTGATTTGAATTTCTCTGATAATCAGGGACATTGAGCATTTTTTCATGTATTTGTTAGCCATTTGTCTGTCTTCTTCTTCTTTTTTTGGCAGTTTTTCACTGGGGCCAGGTTTGAACACGCCACCTCCAGTACCTGGGGCTGGCACCTTACACCTTGAGCCACAGGACCATCCCTTGTCTGTCTTCTTTAGAGAAGGTTCTATTCATCTCGTTTGCCCAGTGATCCAAGGGATTGTTGGCTCTTTTTATGTTTATTAATTTGAGTTCTCTGTAGATCATAGTTATCAAGCTTTTGTCTGAATCAAAATATGCAAATATCCTTTCCCATTGTGTAGGTTGTCTGTTTGCTTTGGTGGTTGTGCCTTAGCTATACAGAAGCTTTTCAGTTTCATTAAGTTCCACTTGTTTAACAAAGCCAAGGGCATTAGCCTATCAGATTTTTTTATGCTGTACTACAAGGCCATAGTGATCAAAACATCATGATATTGGTACAAAAATAGAGATATACACATTTGGATCCAAATAGAAAATCAGGAGATGAAGCAAACATGTAACAGCCACTTAATCTTTGATAAACCAAACAAGATCATACATTGGGGGAAAGAATTCCTGCTCAATAATGGTACTGGGAGACCTGGATATCCACATGTAAAAGACTGAAACTTGACCTGCACCTTTCTCCATTCACAAAAATTGATTCCAGATGAATAAAATATCTAAATCTAAGGCACAAAACAATTAAAATCCTCAAAGAAAGAGTGGTGAAAACACTGGAAGCTATCAGCCTGGGAAGGACTTTATGAGGAAGAATTCTGTGGCAATCGCAACAGGATGTTTTTTGACAAAATGACATAAGGTAAGAGATGTTGGTGAAATGTTGGGAAACTGAAACCCTTGTACAGTGTTTTTGGAAAGGTAAATTGGTATAGCCATTATGGAAAATATATGGAGGACTTTTGTATTTTTATTTTTTACTTTTTAAAATTTCAGATAAATATTAGAGTACAAATGATTAGATCACATTGGTTGCATTTGTTAGGCAACGTTCAAGATAGAGCTATCACAAGATCCAGCAATCTCACTTCTAGGTATAGATCCATAAAAGATCTATTTGCACTCTCATGTTAATTAAAGCATTAACAATTAACGAAAGACATGAAAACACCCACTGAGAAATGTATGCAGAAGGATGATACTGATATACATATAAAGGAAAAATATTCTGCCTTTCAATCTAGCATGGAAACACTCTGGGGAAATTATGCTTAGTAAAATAAGTCAGACACAAAATGACAAATAATGGACATTCTTGAAACCACCTATATTAAAATATATAAGAAATAGTTATAAATGTCTGATTTTTGTACAAGTATAGGCACAGACCAAAGTTAACCAGCCACTGCTGCCTAACTTCTCTACTGCTATAACTACTTACTTCTTTAGTGACATGTGTCCTTCTTCCCCAACTACTTCTATAGATGGCATCATTCTTGTGAAACTGAAGACTGGTCTTTCAGATATCTTCCAGACTCTGCATTGAGAGGGACCCACTGATGTCAACCAGACTCATGAACATACCTGGGAACTGATCCAGACTCCAAAACACTACTCAAGGAATGTTCCAGTCAAGAAAATTTCTGCTCCTCAGACCTAATTCCATAGATCTATGTTCCACCAACCACCTTTTAAAATCTTTGTTCCAAAACTCTTAAGGATATGGATCCAAGAAATTACTTCCATCCGCTCACCAGGAACCTTGTGAAATTAGTCTTTCTCTGCCAGAAAACCTCCTATCTCAGCATGTTGGTCTTTACTGAGCAGTGTGCAAAAGACCTGGTTGGATGGTAACAATTTCACTATGTCAGTCTTTTTGGCATTGCTATCATGGAAATACCTAAGGGTAGGTCTTTATAAATCAAAGAGCTTTATTTGGTTCATCATTCTGCAGATTGTATGAGAAGCATGGCACCACCATCAGCATGGCACTTAAGGGTTTCCAATCAAGGTGGAAGGTGAAGGGGGAGCAGTTGTGTCTCATAGTGAGTGAGGGAGCAGGAGATAGCTCATGTTTTTTAAACAACCATCTCTCATAAGAGCACACTCATTGTCAAAGGGAGAGCACTGAGCCACTCATGAGGGATCACATGAACCAAAACATTCCCAAAGGGCTCACCTCCAACACTGAAGATCAAATTTCAACTTGAGTGTTGAGGGGTCAAGTATTCAAACTATATCACTCTCTTATATATTAATTATAAAATAACCAAAATCATAGAAGCAGGCATAGAATGCTGGTAAGTAGGAGCCAGGTAAAGAAGAAATAGGGAAGTAGCGGTAAAGGTTACAACGTTTTAATTACATGAAACAAAAAATTCTGGAGATCTCCTGCACAGCATAGTGCTTATAGCTAACAATAATGTACTGCACAAAAAAATTTTGATAAGAGTCTAGATCTTATGTTAAGTTTTATTGCTTCAAAGAAAGAAACAACAACAAAAAAGTATATTCCTAAAGGTGGTAGGAAGAAAATTTGGGAGATAGATATATTTATGACCTTAACAGTGGTAATAGTTTCACAGGTGTATACCTATCCCCAAACCCATCAATATGTATATATTAAATATATGCAATTTGTTACATGTCAATCATCCACTAATAATGTTATTTTATAAATGCTTGAATAGCTTAAGGCGATCAGGGTAGGTAACAAAAAGAGGAAAAAAGAAAACATAGTCACTGGGATATAGGTGCAGTTATTTGAGAAACTGAAAGACAAAATATCAGCTGTCAATGCACCTTCAAGCATACTACATTTTATTATTATCACATTAAATAAAAATTGTTTTGTGTTCTAAAATTTCTTTAACAGGTATGTATGTTACTTCCTAATCCTCAAACCACTTCATATATAAAAAACCCTATTACAAAGAGTAAGGTGAGAATCACTACTTATACTTGGATGTTATATTTGTTGTCAGAAAATTTATAAACTGAAGGAAACATTTTTCTCAACTAAGGAAAGTCTCCCATCACTTCAATACCAGAGTGTGAATAATTAGGACTCTGCCTTATTCATTTCTAACATGTGGTTTCTCTTTTCTATCACTGCCCCAGAGAATTATTTGGAAAAGATTTTTGGAAATATACCTGCTGAAGATTTTATTTTTCTACAAGATGCTTATGGCATAAAATTGTACACACACACGCAAATATCCAGAGGGATAGGAATGTCTTTGATTATTTGTGAAGAGACCCTTTTATACTCACTGAAGTTTATACTAATGAGTTGGATCATGGCAGCCCCTTAGAGAGGTTGAGGATGGGGAATGATTATCAGAGGACTCCACTCCTTGATTAGATGTTTAGAACTATGGACTCCATCCTCCCACCACTGGAGAAGGCAGGATAGATGGAGATTAAAAATTATGATACAAGGCCAGGCATGCTGGCTTATGCTATAATCCTATTTCTACTAAATATAGAAAACCTAGTTTGGCATTGTGGTGGGTGTCTATAGTCGCAGCTACTAGAGAGCCTGAGGCAAGAGGATTGATTGAGCCCAAGAGTTTGAGGTTGCTGTGAGCTATGATGTCATGGCACTGTTACCTATGGAACAGAATGAGACTTTGTATCAAAAAACAAAAAAGGCAGGGTGGTGCCTGTGGCTCAGCGAGTAGGGAGTCGACCCCACATACCGAGGGCTGCGGGTTCAAACCCAGCCCCAGTGGAACTGCATCAAAAAAAATTAGTCAGGCGCTGTGGCGGCACCTGTAGTCTCAGCTACTTGGGAGGCTGAGGCAAGAGAATCGCTTAAGTCCAAGAGCTGGAGGTTGTTATGAGCTGTGACTCCACAGCATTCTACCAAGGGCAATAGAGTGAGACTGTCAAGAAAAGAAAGAAAGAGAGAGAGAGAGAGAGAGAGAGACAGAAAGAAAGACAGAAAGAAAGAAAGAAAGAAAGAAAGAAAGAAAGAAAGAAAGAAAGAAAGAAAGAAAGAAAGAAAGAAAGAAAGAAAGAAAGAAAGAAAG
>CAUYON010061291.1:0-10559 GCA_963573935.1 Arctocebus calabarensis
CTTTCTTCCTTCATCCTGGGCTATAGGTGTGTTTTATTTTTCGTATGAAAGGGTGGATGGTTATATATTGGTTTCATAATAGTACTAAGTACATTGGATACTTTTTCTTCCATTCTTGAGATACTTTACTAAGAAGAATGTTCCATGTAAACATAAAAGAGGTAAAGTCTCCATCTTCTTATGGCTGCATAATATTCCATAGGGTACATATACCACAATTTGTTAATCCATTCATGGGTCGTTGGGCACTTGAGCTGCTTCCATGACTTGGCAATTATGAACTGAGCTACAAATAAACATTCTGGTGCAATGTTTATGTCATGCAACAATGTCATCTTTGTTGTAAGATGATTTTTGGTCATCTGGATATATACCTAGTAGAGGAATTGCAGGATCAAATGGCAGGTATACTTTTAGTTCCCTAAGTGTTCTCCAAATGTCTTTCCAAAAGGAACGTACTAGCTTGCAGTCCTGCCAGCAGTGCAGAAGCATTCCCTTCTCTCCACATCCACACCAACATCTGTAGTTTGGGATTTTGTTTTGTTATGTAGGCTACTCTTACTGGAGTTAGATGATATCTCAAAGTGGTTTTGATTTGCATTTCTCTGATAATTAAAGATGATGAGCATCTTTTCATGTGTCTGTAGGCAATGCGCCTATCTTCTTCAAAGAAGCTTCTGTTCAAGTCTCTTGCCCATGGTGAAATGGGGATCACTTACTCTTATTAATTAATTTGAGTTCTCTGTGGATTCTAGTTATCAAACCTTTGTCAGAAACATAACCTGCAAATATCTTCTCCCGTTCTGAGGGCTGTCTGCTTACTTTACTTACTGTGTTCTTGGCTGTGCAGAAGCTTTTTAGTTTGATCAGATCCCAGTAATATATTTTTGGTGTTGCTTCAAATTGTTGGGGTGGAGGCAGATGGTGGTGTCCTCCTCATAAAATACTCTCCCAGGCCAATTTCTTCAAGTGTTTTCCCTGCACTCTCTCCAAGTATTTTTATAGTTTCATATCTTAACTTTAAATCTTTTATACAGTGAGAATCAATCTTTGTTAATGATGAAAGGTGGGTGTCCAGTTTCAGTCTTCCTCAGGTTGCCAGCCTATTGACACAAGCACCATTTGTTAAATAGGGAATCTTTCCCCCAATTTATGTTTTTGATATCAAAGATCAAATGACAGTAAGTGGATGGGTTCATCTCTTGGTCCTCTATTCTGTTCCATACATCTGCCTCTCTATTTTTGTGCCAGTATACAGTAATTTTAGAACATCTCCATTACTCCCTGTAAAATTTCCATACTTTCTTGCTATTACTGCTTACCCCCCCAGTATTACTCCCTGCTTACACCCACAAAATTACCCCCTCTTCCACCCAAGGCAGTTTTCTTCTCCAGTGGCTATAGATTTACCTATTCTGGACATTTCATATAAACAAAGCCATACAACAAGTGGTCTTTTGTAACTGGTTTCTTTCTCTTAGTATGTTTTCAAGGTACCATCTTTATATGGCCAAATAATATTTTACTGTATGGACAGAACAGAGTTTGTCCATTCATCAGCTGAACATCTGAATTGTTCCAACCTTTTGGCTGTTACAAATAATAATGCTATGAACATCTGCAAACAAGTTTTTTGTATGGATATATGTTTTCATTTCCCTTGGGTATATACCTAAGAATGAAGTTGTGGATCAAATGATAATTCTATGTTTAAATTTTTTTGTGTTTGAGATAGAGTCTTACTCTCTCACCTGGGCTAAAGTGTAATAGTGTTGTCATAGCTCACTGTAACCTCAAACTCCTAGGCTCAAGCGATCCTCTTGCCTCAGCCTCATGAATAGCTGGGACAACAGATGTGTACCACTATGCCCGGCCTAGTCTCATCCTTAATCTTGTGATAAACATTGGTAACTTCCAGGTCTTTATCTTTAATCCCTTTATGTCCTATCCCACCCAGTATCTCTACTTGGCATCTCTACTTAGATGTCTGTCTGACAGGCCAGTCAACTTCACACTGACTGTAATTCTTTCCCCCACGGCTGCTCCCCTAGTGTTCTCCCCTCAACTCTCTGCACAGAGTCCTGGGCGGCTCTACTTGGTCTGCAGATGCCCCTTGGGCTCATGAGTCACGTGGGGAGCCTGTCTGGGCAGAGACACAGTGCTGTGCCCCCAGACTAAGACAAGACTCCATGCAGTACTGGTGTTCACTCTTGGGTGTCATCAAGCAATAAATACATAAAAAACTCAGCCAGTGCAGAAGATACTACTCTTAGCTTGACCTTTATCACCCCAACTCTCTTTTGATAGTGGCTAAAATATGGGACTCCTACATGTTTCTTGGATATGAGCCTAATACTCATAAAAAATAAACTCTCTTCCTAACTACAAACTACAAGAGATGTTCAAAGGGTTTGTGAACGTTTGAAGACAATGATGCACTATATGAGTATTAACTCTCTGAGTTATCATCAAAGGTTAAATGACTTTAAAGCTTCCAATAAACTTTAAATTTTACAATAGTTTTAAATTTACCTAAAAATTGCAAAGACAGTATAGATGTCCACACGCCCAACATCTAGTTTCCCCCATTATGAAACTATTAACCTCTTACATTAGTATGGTGTATTTGTCACAATTAATAAATCAACATGAATATGTTATCATTGACTAAAATTCATACTTTATTCATATTTCCTTAGTTTTTGCCCAGTGTCCTTTTACCGTCCTGGAATCTCATCTCGAATACCATAGTATATTTAGTTGTCATGTCTCTTCCAGCTGTTCTTGACTGTGATGGTTTCTCAGCAAGACCCAGAGAGCATTTTGTATGATGTGTTCAATAGTGACTTGCCCAATAATTTTCTCATGATAGTCTGGGGTTATGGGTTTGGGGGATATAAAGACGACTGAGGTGAAGTGCCCTTCACATCACATGTCATCAATATAATACTACTAACGGTGACTTATCGTCAGTGATACAAACTTTGAGCATCTAGCTAAGGAAGTGTTTGATTTCTCCATTATAAAATTATACTCCTGCTCCCCTTTTCACATGATAGTCTTTGGAAAAGAGTGACAATACGCAGTCCACCTCTTTAAGTATGGAGTACCTATATAGATTATGCCTCTTTTCCTGGAGATTCACCTACTCTTTCCCATTTATTTATTTTATCTGTACAGAGTCATGAATATTTATTTTATAATCTGGGTTATAGTCTAATACAATTTTATTCATTTTGTTGCTCAAATTGTTCCAGCTTTGGCCAGTGGAGTTCTTTTTGTTCGATCTTGTGTCCCTTTGGCATATCCCTATCACTGTGTAGGTCTTTGTTTTTTGAGCACTGCTCCTTACTTTCTGATATACAAGATGCTCCTACTTAGTATACTTCCTACTCTAGTCCTTGAATTAGATATTTCTTTGTGGAATCATAGTTCCATTTATTGAAAAATGATATTAAAAATCAAGATCTGGGGGAAAGCAGCAGCACCAGATCCAAGATGGCAGCCAGCAGGAGGCTGGTGAAGGAGCTTGAAGAAATCCGCAAATGTGGAATGAAAAACTTCCGTAACATCCAGGTTGATGAAGCTAATTTATTGACTTGGCAAGGGCTTATTGTTCCTAGACATGGTCTTACTACCTTGCTCAGACTTGTCTCAAACTCCTGGCCTCAAACTGCACTTCTACCTCAACCTCCCCCAATGGACAACCCTCCATATGATAAGGGGGCCTTCAGAATCGAAATCAACTTTCCAGCAGAGTACCCATTCAAGCCACCGAAGATCACATTTAAAACAAAGATCTATCACCCGAACATCTATGAAAAGGGGCAGGTCTGTCTGCCAGTAATTAGTGCTGAAAACTGGAAGCCAGCAACCAAAACCGACCAAGTAATCCAGTCCCTCATAGCACTGGTGAACAATCCTCAGCCTGAGCACCCCCTACGGGCTGACCTAGCTGAAGAATACTCTAAGGACCGTAAAAAATTCTGTAAGAATGCTGAAGAGTTTACAAAGAAATATGGGGAAAAGCGACCTGTGGATTAAAATCTGCCACGATTGATTCCAGCAAGTGTGAGCAGAGACCCCGAGCAGTGCATTCAGACACCCCACAAAGCAGGACTCTGTGGAAAATTGACACGTGCCACTGCCTGGCATTCGCTTGTGGCAGTTACTAACTTTCTACAGTTTTCTTAATCAAAAGTGGTCTAGGTAACCTGTAAAGAAAGGATTAAAAATTTAAGATGTTCTAAAAAAAAAAAAAAAACCAATTATAGCACAAGAATAAGGGGAAAGGGGCAAGGGAGGGGAGAGCCGGGTGGAGGATGGGTGGAGGAAAGGTAATTGGTGGGATCACACCTACGGTGCATCTTAGAAGGGTACAGGTGAAACTTACTAAACTTAGGATACCAATGTCTACCTATAGTGATTATGAAAATGCCATGAAGGTTATGTTAAACAGTTCAATGAAAATATTTCAGATAGGCTTTCTCCTCTCTCTCTCTCTCTCTTCCTCCTCTCTCTTTTCCTCTCTTCCCTTTCCCCCCTTTCCTCTCTCTCTCTTCCTCTTTTCCCTCCTCCTTAATGCTCTGCAGCATCCCCCACCAATAAATACCTTTCGTACAAAAAAAAATATTTCAGATTGTATATGAAGTCAGCACATTGTTCCCCATGATTGCACTAATGTACACAATTATGATTTAATAAAAATTTAAAAGAAAAAAAGGATATAACAAATGGAAGAACATAATATGCTCATAGCAGGGAAGAATTAACGTTGTTAACATGGTCATACTTCTCAAAGCAATTTATATATTCAATTCAATCCCCATTAAAATACCAATATCATAATTTGAAGATATGGAAAAAATAATTCTTCATTTTGTTTGGAACCAGAAAAAAAAAAAAAAACATAGAGCCAAGGAAATTCATAGTAATAAGAAAAAATGCCAGAGCATCACATCATCACCCTACCAGACTTTAGGCTATATTACAAGTTCACAGTGATCAAAACAGCATGGTATTGGCACAAAAATGGAAACATAGACATTTGGAACTAAATAGAAAACTATGAGATGAAACTAACATTTTATAGCCACCTACTCTATAATAAACCAAAGAAAAGCACACACTGGGGAAAAGAAACCCTATTCAATAAATGGTGCTCAATGAACTGGATATCCACATGTAAAAGACTGAAATTGTACCTGCACCTTTCACCACTCAAAGATATTGATTCAAGATGGATAAAAGATTTAAATTTAAGACATGAAATGATAAAAATCTTAGAAGAAAGTGTATTAAAACTCTTGAGGACATCAGCCTGGGGAAAGATTTTATGAAGAAGACTTCCATGGCAGTTGGAATAATAACAAAAATAAACAAATGGGACTTAATTAAACTGAAAAGCTTTTGTACAGCTAAGGACACAAGAATCAAATCAAATAGATAACTTTCAGAATGGGAAAAGATATTTGCATCTTATGAATCAGACAAAGACTTGATAAATAGGGTCTACAGAAAACTCAAATTAACCAACAACTAAAAACAGCTAACAATCCCTTATATCACTAGACAGGAGACATGAACAGAACATTTCTAAGGAAGACATATGAATTTCTAGCAAACTTATGAAAAAAATCCTCAACAGGCCTAATTGTCAGAGAAATGCAAGTCAAAATCACCCAGAAATATAACCAAACCCTAATAAAATTAGCCTACCTTACAAAGTCCCAAAGCTGCAGATGTTGGTGTGGATGTGGTGAGAGAGGTACTTTTACAATGTTGGTGGGACTGCAAGTTCATGTAGCCTCTTTATTTATTTATTTATGGAGACAGAGTCTCACTTTGTCTCCCTCGGTAGAGTGCTGTGGCGTCACACAGCTCACAGCAACCTCCAACTCCTGGGCTTAGGCGATTCTCTTCCCTCAGCCTCTGAATAGCTGGGACTACAGGCGCCTGCCACAACGCCTGGCTATTTTTCTGTTTTGCATTTTGGCCGTGGCTGGGTTTGAACCGCCACCTTTGGTTTATGGAGCCGGTGCCCTACTGGATAAGCCACAGGCACTGCCCCATGTAGCCTCTTTGGAAAGAAGTAGGGAACATCCTCAACCATTTCAAATTAGATCTCGAATTTGACCCTGCAGTCCCACTTCCAGGAATCTACCCAGAAGAAAAACATCATTTTATCTTAAGGACATTTGCACTGTATTATTTATCACAGCACAATTTGGAATTGCCAAGATGTGGAAACAACCTAAATGCCCATAAACTCAGGAATAGATTAACAAGCTGTGGTTCATGTACACCATGGAACACTAGCCATAAGAAAAGATGGTGACTTCATATCTTTGGTAATATCCTGGATGGAGGTGAAACACATTTTTCTTAATAAAGTATCACAAGAATGGAAAAGCAATTATCCAATGTACTCAATACTAATATGCAGCCAGTAGATGATCAGATGCATGCCCACATAGGAGAAAAATCCATTTATTCAAGTTGGGGGGAAAGGTAGTAAGGGAGAGGGCATTTGGGGTGCTCTCAATGGGCATGGGGTGTGGGTGTTTGACCTACCTGTTTTGTGTGGAACATAACCACATGAGTGACTCTACCTAGCAAAATCAAATGTTTTGAACTGATTGTTTTTCCCTCACATTAACCTGAAATAAAATTTTTTTTCATTCTTTTCTTTCTTTCTTTAAAGAAGATTAATGTTAGATGACCATTCTCTTCTGCTTTGGAAATTTCAGCTGAAAAGTCCACCGTCAGCCTAATGTATCTGCCCCTGTAGGTCAGTTGTTGCTTACTGCTGGCAGCTTGCAGAATCTTTTTTATCTTAACTTTGGACAGGTACCTTACAATGTGTCTTAGAGATCTTTATTTGTGTTGAGATTACTTGGGGTTTGAGATCCCTATAAAAGGAGTGTTTTAAAATCTTTAGTGAAACTTCAGAAATGTTCTTTTTTTTTTTTTTTTTTTTTTGAGATAAGAGTCTTACTTTATCACCCTGGCTAGAGTGCAGTGGTGTCACAAATCCTTGGCTTAGGCAATTCTCTTGCCTCAGCCTCCCAAGTAGCTGGGACTATAGGTGCCGGCCACAACGCCTGGCTATTTTTTTGTTGCAGTTTGGCTGGGGCTGCCACCCCAGCCTCTGAACCTGCCACCCTCCGTATATGGGGTTGGTGCCCTACCCTCTGAGCCACAGGCGCTGCCCTAGAAATTTTCATTAATAATATTCTCCAGTAGGGCATCATTTTCTTTTGTACTTTTTTCTTCCCTTTTGTTCTTCTTCCCTTTCTGACAAATTTGTATGTTAGAATGCTTCATAAATCCCCAGATTCTCTAAGTGAAAGTTCTGCTTTCTCTCTCTTCTTTTCTGCCTCTTTAACTACCTGGGTTAGCTGAAGTAATTTATTTTCTGGCTGTGAGATTCTTTTTTCTCCACGGTATTATTGGTTATTGGTACTTTTTACTATAACTTTAAATTCCCTGATTGATTCCTTCTAATCTTTAAGCTCTGCCGTATCCATTCTATGTTCTTCATGACTTTAGTCTATTTTTTGGTTCTTCTACTTTCTCATCAATTCCCTTTATTGCCTTTGCAATCCATATTTTAAATCCCCTTTCTGTCATTTCCATTAATTCTTTATAGGTGGAATCCTCTGTGGAAGTTTCCCCTTGGTCCCTTGCGGGGTGGGGTTTGCTCCGTTTGGTTTTTCATGTCAAAGTTTTCTGTTGGTTCTTCCTCATGTGTGTTTTCCTCTTGTTCATGTCCTTCCCCTACTTTTTTCTACCCACTACCTCCTTCACTTTAAATTACCTTGTCTCAGAGCTTAGGTATTGAAGTGGCCTCTTGGTATCAAGCCAAAAGGAAGAGAAGGGTAAAGAATGAGAAGGGAGAAAGAAAAGGAAAAGAGAAATAGAAAAAAGGGGGGGTGGTAAAAGAAACAAATTGAAGAGAAGGAGAGAATAAGGACAGAAAGAGAGAAAGTTAGGGAGAAATGGTAGTGATTGGGGGAGTGCTATGACCACACCCACAAATCTAGGCTTTTGCTAGATTTTGTGGGGCTAGGCTATAGCTCCTTGCCAGCCTGAGCAAAGCAAGCCCCCACCTCTGCCAAATATAGAAGAAACAGGAAAGGAAATCAGCAGTATGGCACATTGAGCACCTATCCATACCGTCTTTCCAAAGGCAAAAGCTATAAGGACACCCTAGACCATGGGTTTTCAACCTGTGGGTCATGACCTCTTTGGGGGTGGAATAACCCTTTCATAGGGGTCACCTAAGTACATCCTGCACATCAGATATTTACATTACGATTCATAACACTAGCAAAATTACAGCTATGAAGTAGCAACAAAAATAATTTTATGGTTGGGGGTCATCACAACATGAGGAACTGTATTAAAGGGTCTGCAGCATTAGGAAGGTTGAGAACCACTGCCTTAGACTGTGAACTCCTGACCTCCTTGAGCCGGAACTCCTCTCCTCTTCCTCCTCTTTTCCCTCCTCCTACCTCTTGTTTCTGTCCTTCCTTCTTACCACTTCCCTCCTGCCCCAACTCCCTTAGTAAGTATTTCTTTTATTAATACTTTGGGCATGATAACAATTATCATAGTTTTATTTTTCTATAAACATCTTTATTTATTTCATGTACTTTATATTAATAGCAGTATACCATTGGGGGGTCAGCCCCCATTGGTATGCACCTGTTGAAAGTTATTCTCCCAAAGTATAGTTTTACTTTTTTTTTTTTGGAGACAGAGCCTCAAGCTGTCACCCTGGATAGAGTGCTATGGCATCACAGCTCACAGCAACCTCCAATTCCTGGGCTCAAGCGAGTCTCTTGCTTCCACCTCCCAAGTAGCTGGGACTACAGGCGCCCGTCACAACGCCCGGCCGTTTTTTGGGTGCAGCCGTCATTGTTGTTTGGCGGCCCAGGCTGGATTTGAACCCGCCAGCTCGGGTGTACGTGGCTGGCGCCTTAGCCTGTTGAGCCACAGGCGCCGTGCCACTTTTTTTTTTTTTTGAGACAGAGTTTGTCGCCCACAGTAGAGTGCCATGGCATCATAGCTCTCAGGAACTTCTTGGGCGTAAGTCATTCTCTTGGGTGTAAGTCATTCTCTCGCCTCAACCTCCCAAGAAGCTGGGACTACAGGCATCTGCCACCATGTCTGGCTATTTTTTGTTGCAGTTGTCTTTGTTGTTTAGCTAGCCACTGTGCTGTGGGCACCTAGCCAGTTTTACTTTTTTCTTTACATTTCACTTGGGCACTTAAAAAGAAATTGCACACAAGTATGCAAACACACAATTTATCTATACTCATGTATAGGAACACCTATACATTTTCAACAGGTTTTGCAGAAAAAGTTATTTTTCCTTTAATGTTTATATATTACTGGTTCAAGTTATTTGTAAAGTTATAAGTCTATAAAACAAAACAGTTTGGTTATTTGGAGAAGAAATGCCCTTAACCATGGTTCTAGGGCCTGAGTGTATTCTCATTTTATTTACTGAAGTAATATGATTCACACTGCAATGAAGTGTATTTACTTTGCTTAGTTTGGAAATACTTCCTGAGCCACAGAGGTAAACTACATGAGATCTGTATATTCTCCCAATATTTTCAACTATCCACCCAGGGAATTTCCTTAGACATTTCTATTTGCTTTAGAAAATTAATAAGTTTACTTTCTTTTACCTGAAATAAAGGATCTAAAGAAGATACTATATGTTATGTTTACCGTGATTAAAATATTAAAAATATGGAAGGCATAGTTAACAAAAAGTATTCATAGGTAAGACTTTATATAAATTGGTTCATGTATAACATTTCATTTTAGACAAAGGGCAGTCATTCATTTTTTCACTTTACACATGAAAAAACTAAGACTCAGTTTCATTAATCTGAAGATCATACTAGTAATTATACCCAGGATTGCAATCTGGATCTGTTTGACTCTAACGCTGAAGTTCAAGCTGTTAACCACAAATCTGTTCTATTTCATGTACTACATTTTAATGGTCATGTAACAATGGGAGGGTCAGCAACCTTTATGTTATTTGACCCCCCCCAATTGGTATTTACCTATTGAAATGAATTCTGACAGTATACTTTTTTTTTTACCTTTTATTAGAACATTTAAAAGGAAATTGCACACAGCTAAGCAAACACACAATTTATCCGTACTCACATGTGCTGCCTCCTATACTTTTATGTCAAATTTTTCAGAAAAAATTATTTCCACTTTAAAATTTACACATTGCCAGGTCAACTTATTTGAACTGAACAAGTTCAAAGTTGAATGTCTATAAACAAAATAATTTGGTGGGCTCGGCTCCTGTGGCTCAAGCAGCTAAGGCACCAGCTATGTACACCTGAGCTGGCAGGTTCGAATCCAGCCCAGGCCTGCCAAACAACAATGACAGCTGCAACCAAAAAATGGCCGGGCGTTGTGGCGGGCGCCTGTAGTCCCAGCTACTTGGGAGGCGGAGGCAGGAGACTCACTTGAGCCCAGGAATTGGAGGTTGCTGTGAGGTGAGATGTCACAGCACTCTA
>CAUYON010061292.1:0-63702 GCA_963573935.1 Arctocebus calabarensis
CCTGTAGTCCCAGCTACTTGGGAGGCAGAGGCAGGAGACTCACTTGAGCCCAGGAATTGGAGGTTGCTGTGAGCTGTGATGCCACAGCACTCTATCCAGGGTGACAGCTTGAGGCTCTGTCTCAAAAAAAAAAAAAAAAAAGAATTTGTACATATATTGCAGAATCTTTTCCAAATCATTGACAAGGAAGGAACCCTCCCCAACTCCTTCTATGATGCAAAATTCACCCTGATATCAAAACTAGGAATCAACAACAACAACAAAACCCCCAAACTACAGACCAATATTATTAAAGAATATGGATGCAAAAATACTCAATCAAATCCTAGTAAATATTATTCAGTTGCACATCAAAACAATAAGGCATCAGAATTAGGTCAGTTTTACCCAGGGATGCAAAGCTGGTTCAACATACACAAGTCCATAAATGCATTCACTACATAAACAGAAGTAAAAACAAAGACCATATGATCCTCCCCATAGATGCTGAAAAAGCATTTGAAAAAAATCAACATGCTTTCTTGATAAGAATATTGAAGAAAATTCGCATAGATGAGACATGTTGTAAGCTGACTAAAGACATCTACAACACACCCACACCCAACATCATACTGAACAGAGAAAAATTGAAAGCATTTCTGCTTAGAACTAGAATCAGACAAAGATGTCTACTATTGCCACTACTATTCAACACATCACTGGAAATCACAGCCAATGCAATCAAGGCAAGAGGAGGATATAAAATTTTCTAAATGGGTAAAAAGGATGTCATACTATTGCTCTTTGCTGACAATACATTTAGAAAATCCCAATGACTCAACCATAAGACTCCTAGAAATGATCAAGAACTACAGCAATGTCTAGGGATAAAAAACCAATGTTCACAAATCAGTAGCCTTCATGTACACCAAGAACAAGCAAACTGGATATCAATACCCTTCGTAATACCACCAAAGAAAATGAAATACCTTGGAATTTACTTAACAAAGGAAGTCAGGAATCTCCACAAAAAGAACTATGCTGAGAAAATAGAAGAGGATGTTGACAGGTGGGAGAACATACCATGTTCGTGGCTGAGAAGAATCCACATTGTTAAAATGTCTATACTACCCACAACCATCTACAAATTTAATGCACTCCCCACTAAAATACTAATTACATACCTTGAAGATCTTGAAAACAGTTCTGTTTTATATGCAACTGGAAAATTCCCGAATAGATAAGGCAATTCTATGAAATAAGAACAAATCTGGAGGTGGAGGCATCACTTTACCAGACTCCAGGTTACACAACAATTCTGTAGTAATGAAAACAGCATTATACTGTCATAAAAATAAAGACATAGATGCATGAAACAGAACAGATAATCTAGAGATGAAACCAGTCCCATATCACCATCTCATCTTTGGTAAAGCAAACAAAAGCACATACTAGGGAAAAGAATCCCTATTCAATAAATGGTGGGAGAACTAGTTACTCACATGTAAAAGACTGAAATTGGATCTACAACTTGTCATCATTTACAGAAATAACTCATGCTGGATAAAAGATTTAAATCTAAGACATGAAACTATAAAAACTCTAGAAAAAAAATGTGAGAACTCTTAAATCTCATCAGCCTAGGGAAAGAATTTATGAAAAAGACCCCACTGGCTATCACAGCAACAACAAAAATAAATAAATTAGATCTGATCAAGTTAAAAAGTTGTTGTACAGATTAGGGCATAATCAATAAAGCAAAGAGACAACTTCCAGAATGTTCGAGAAGATATTTGCCTGCTACAAATCCGACAAAGGATTAATAGCCAGAATCTACAAAGAACTCAAGCAAATCAACGAGAAAAGAGAAAACTGAGCAAGAGACAAGAACAGAAACTTTTCTCCTAGGACAGACAAATGGCCAACAAATTCATGAAAAAATTCTCATTATCCCTAATCATCAGAGAAATGCAAATCAAAATCACTTTGAGATCAGCACCCAACCCCAGATAGCATGGCCATCACAAAGCTCCAAAGCAACAGACACTGGCATGGGTGAGGATAGAAGGGAACACTCCAGTTCTATTGATGGGACTGTAAAATAGTACAGCCTTTATGGAAAGAAGTATGATTTTTCAAAGAACTGAAAGTAGACCCCCTATTTGGTCCTGCAATCCCAATAGTAGGTATTTACCCAAAAGAAAAAATCATTTTACCATAAAGACATTTGTGCAAGAATGTTTATAGCAACAAAATTCACAATTGCAAAGATGTGGAAACAACCCAAATACCCTCCAACACATGAAAGGATTAATAAATCATGGTATATGTATACCATGGATTCAGCCATAAAAAGATGCAGATTTTTTATCTGTTGTAGCAATTTGGATGGCTCTGGAGAACACTCTCCTAAAGTAAGTGTATCACAAGAATGGAAAAACAAGCATCACATGTATTCAGTACTACACTGAAATTAGCAGATTAACAACTAAATATATACTCATGTGAAAGAAAAAACTCAACTGAATTCAAGTAGGGAAGAGGAGGCAAAGGGGTCAAGATGTTCCTATGCAACAGATATATTGCATGGATATATGGCACACTTCCTGGGTGAAGGACACAATTACAACTCAGGTTTTAACCTTATGAAAGCAAACTATGTAACCTTATTTTATGTTCAAGTTAATCTGAAATTTAAAAAATAACTTTCTCAAATGAAGGAGGATGGAATGCTATTAGATCCAATTTAGTAGAAAGTGATTTTTGTTCCATTTTCCTTACATTTGGTTATGAATTATAAATACCCTGAAGTTACTCAAATTTTATTTCTACAATGGAATGATTTATAAAATAGAATTTATTATGTGTCATATGTGTCATATTATTTCCACATCTGCTTTTCATGTTAGAGCACACAAATTTATGCAAAAAGAGAAAAATACACTATACAGTGATAATATCACAGATATAATGCACAGAATCAGCTAAAATGTTTCAAAAGCAAATATTTCCTTGATACACAAATTCTAAAATTGTGTATTACATAGAAAAAGGAGGAAGAGGTACATTTTCTCTATACTAGATATTCAAAACTTTGCAGCTTAAAATATATACATAATAGTTTTACTGACAAATTAGTCATTTTTTATTCCAATTTTTATCAAATATGCTTATACACATCAAAGCATCTATTTGTATAGTAATGTATTTTCTTTTAGAACGAGGGTTTTACCTTTATTCAGAGCACTATTAAAAAACAGGTCAGCATGGACAGCACCTCTGAGTAGGGTGCCGGCCCCATATCCCGATGGTGGTGGGTTCAAACCCGGCCCCAGCCAAACTGCAACAAAAAATAGCTGTGTGTTGTGGTGGGAGCCTATAGTTCCAACTACGTGGGAGCCTGAAGCAAGAGAATCGCCTTAGCCCAAGAGCTAGAGGTTGCTGTGAGCTGTGTGACGCCACGGCACTCTACTGAGGGTGACAAAGTGAGACTCTGTCTCTAAAAAAAAGGTCAGCACACTGAAATCTAGCTTCCTAAAAAAAAAGAATGACCATTTTCCTCTACTTCAAAATCCCTTTGTACTTTAAGAGTTAAAAAAGTGTCACAGTTGAAAAATAAATATAAGAGATAATATATTTTTGTGGAAGTACAGTACATTATCAATAACTTGCCATCTCAACATTATTAAAAGGCAAAGGAGTTCTCTGTAAGTAAATACATAAAATTGTGGGATTAGAATATCAATCCAAAAACAGTAACATAAAACATTACCAACTATTTCCTCAGATAGTTAGAAGTCTGACATGTATTAATGTTGAATATATAAATGCAAACAGTTAAATAGACAAATCAATGAGACACTCAAGTTAACACTTTAAAAGACTTACAATATAGTAACATTCACACATGTGTGTAAATATATATATATATATATATTTTTTTAAAGTCCTTCAGATAATCCATTTTTGCTTCCCTCAATAACAAAACTTTTCCAAACACTTGCCAAATACTCTTTCCACTTCTTTACCTTCTATATACTCTTAATCCCAGAATAAAATCTATTCTCTGTCTCTACCCTCCAACAAAGTCCTCTTAATAGGTCACCAGGAAACTATGTTAGCAAACCGAATGGATACTTTTCAGTGCTCTGACTTTATCTCTGATGAGGTTTAGAACATGCCATCCCAAAATATGGCACTTTTGACATTGGAAGAAATAGTAAAAGGTTATCCTGACCTTCTCTCACCTTTCTCTCCTAAAACAGGCATAAAATTTTTTTCTGTTCTTCCTCTGAAATAGATCATAATAAAACTCTTATTACAGCGGAGATGTCCTCCCTCTACCTGCAAGAATGGAATGTCCTTATCTCTGAAAACAAAAGGACATAGAGAAGAATCTGAACAGGATCTAATACTCTCTAGACAAGGGCTTTCTGAACCATTGCTGAATTTTCTGTAGTAAAGGAAATCTTTTGTATGTGTTGTTCAACATGGTTGCCATTAGTCACATGTGGCTACTGAGCAGCTGAAATACAGGGTGACTGAAAAGCTAAATTTTATGCAATTTTAATAAAATAGCCATATGACCCTAATGGCTACTGTATTGTAAAGCCTTTTTTTACTTCTCCCTGTACATGATCCCATCATTTTTTGCTAATAATTTCCAAGTTTATAGCTAAAGATCTGAAATATATTCAATAACTCCAATCTGATGTCTCACAGGGATCTCAAATTAAAATACTTGATATAGAAATCAAGTAAAACTTGTTTTCAAACCCAGCATTTCCCCATTTTAATGAAAGGCAACAATATAATGACCAGATGCTTCATATATAAATTTAAGATTTTACCAACTAATACAGATTAAATGATCTTTTAAAAAATTCTTCAAAACCCAAGATGTTTACTCCTTGAGGCTGTTTCCCTCTCTTTCAACGCTCTCCTTCCAGATTTTCTTTTTTTGAGACAGAGTCTCATTATGTCACCCTTGGTAGAGTGCTATGGCATCACAGCTCACAGCAACCTCAAACTCTTTGGGCTTCAGATTCTCTTGCCTCAGCCTCCCCAGTAGTTAGGACTACAAGTGCCCACCACAACAGCCAGCTATTTTTTGGTTACACTGTCATTGTTGCTTGACAGGCCCGGGCTGAGCTCGAACCTGCCAGCTTCAGTGTATTTGGCTGCCGCTCTACTCACTGAGCTACAGGTGCCAAGCCTCCTTCCAGATTTTTAAAAAAGCTACACCTTTTCATCCTTCAATCTCTGCTTAAGTATTACTGCTCAGTATTCTCTGACTAATCTATCTATTCTAGTAAGTTTGTCCAACTACTACTGATATTCTCCATAAGCTCCTTATTTATCTTATTTACAGAACTTCCATCATTTCTAAATGGTATCATCCATTTGTTTGTCTCCTTTTGCCACTGGGGATCATAAGATGGATGAATTCAAAGATCATATCTCTCTTCTCACAAATATGTCCAGTGTCCAAAAATAGTAAATATTTACTAAATCTATAAATGGTTAATAAATAAATAAGTCTATTTCTTAACTTCAGAAATAGGACCTTGCTTTTATACTTCTAAAATACTACCTGATGATTGGCAAAATAAATTTTAATTATGTATCATTTGATTCCCCAAGTCTCCTTATCAATTATTTGCATGTTTCAGTATATGCTCAACTTCACTTTTTTCTTGCATTACTCAAATGATAACGTATTAGAAGGCAATGGTTATTGCTGTGGATTCAATGCAGAAGTTAACAACTATACTTTAAAATATACATATGCCATTACAATGTTTTGCTATCCCATTATATGGGTAAATCTTGCCAACCCCGTCCCTAAGTAATATGCTCTTTTGGGCATGGACTACCACAATAAATAATAATATCCAGTTCTAAATAATTGTACCATTCTGAAGTCAAAGAATGCATATTTAAAAAAGCAAGAGTATATTGTAAAAATGTACTACTTATGATGTCATTCAATTCCGATCCCAACAAACAATATTACCAGTTTTTCTGTGTATTCATCCAGAGTATTTTCTATGTGTGTGTGTGACCTTGTTATCTGCCCTGTCCAGATCTGAAATCAACCCTCTCTTTAAAAATTCCAGGGCTTTTTTGGTAAAGAATGTCATTTCAAGACCATAATCCCGGTACTAAAAATGCTTCCTATTGGATTGCTATTTGTTTCAGGGCCTTTTTGTTTAACAGAGCTAAGTATTTGTTTTATTTTATTTATTTATTTTCTTTAGCGGTTTTTGGCCAGGGCTGGGTTTTAACCTGCCACTTGTGGCATATGGGGCTGGCGCCCTACTCCTTTGTGCCACAGGCACCACTCAGTATTTATTTTTAAAAAGAAAACTCATCATGAATTCTACCATTATTTCTAATTCAAATTGAGTACTACGGGGTTTTATTAATAATTTAACACCTCTACCTTACATTTGTATTTTCTTTGTTTTTAAATTTTTTATTTTGATTAATTTATTATTTTACTTAGAATAAAATTTGGATTTTACCCATAAGCTACCCTTATTACCAAAGCATTAATTTTAATATTATTATTTTTAATTTTTTTTTTTATTTTGAGACAGAATCTCACTTTTTTACCCTTAGTCGAGTGCCATGGCGTCATAGCTCATACTCTTGGGCTCGAGTGATCTTGTTGCCTCAGTCTCTCAAATAGCTAGGACTACAAGTGCCTACCACTACACCCAGCTATTTTTAGAGACAGGTCACTTTTGCTTAGGCTGATCTCAAACTCTTGAGCTAGGTAAACCCACTGAGGCCTCTGAGGTTACAGGCATATGTGACAGTGCCTGGTCAATTTTATTTTTTAAATTTCAAAATATTGAAGGGGTATAAATGTTTTTGTCACATGGACAGCTTTTGCAATGCTTGAGTCAGGGCTAAACATGACTCCATCATCTGAATAATGTTCACTGTACCCGTTAGGTAGGTTTTTGTCCCTCCTCATAAAATCCCTCTCCCCTGCTTGATTTCCCTAGACTTTTACTTCCCTCTGTGCTTATGGGTGCCCCTTAATTCCAATATATTATAATCTGCACTTGAATGTTTATTGCAGCAGAATTCACAATTGCAAAGATGTGGAATCAAACCAAATAACCACCAATTCACAAATAGATTAACAAAATGTGGTATATGTTACTGTAGAATACTCAGCCATTAAAAGGATAAATTAATGCATCAATTTGGATGGATCAGGAGACTATTACTCTAAGTGAAGTATCTCAAGAAATCAAAAAAACCACCATTATACTGGCTTTGTAGCATGAGTAGGGAAGTAGTACATCCTTCTTGATTCTATGGAATAATTTCTGTATTATGGGTACTACTCTTCTTTGTAGGCATGGCAGTTGTGAATCTACCTGGTCCAGAGCTTTTTGTTGTCAGAAGACTTTACTACTGCTTCAAACTCACTGCACATTATTGGTCTGTTTAGCTGTTCTTTTTCTTCCTGATAGAGTCTTGGAAGGTTGTGTGTTGTATGTGTCAGGAATTTGTGCATTTCCTCTACATTTTCTAGTTTATGTGCATACAGATTTTCATAATAATCAGAGATGTTTGTGTGTTTTATCAGTTGTAATTATTTCATTTTTTATTGAGCTTATTTGGATCCTTTCTCTTCTATTCCTGGTTAATTTAGCATGAGGTCTGTTGATTTTATTTCTCCAAATAACCAACTTTTTATTTCATTGATCTTTGTATTAGTATTTTTGTTTGTTTGTTTTCCATTTCATTTCGTTTGCTTGGACCTTTGTTATTTCATTTCTTCTGCTGCCTGTGGGTTTAGTTTGCTCTTCCTTTGCTAGTTCCTTCTAATGTGATATTAGTTTGTCAGTTTGTTATTTTTCTGTCTTTTTGATGTAGGCACTGAAAGCTATGAATTTTCTCCTGAGGAAGGATTTTTCTATGACATACAGATTGTGATAACTTGTGTCCCCTTTGTTCTTCAATTAGAGATCTTTTGATTTCCATCTTGATTTCATTCCTGATCCAATAATTATTCAGCAAATTTTTTAATTTCTATGAGTTAATGTAGATTTGCGTGTTGCCCTTATGATTGATTTCTAGTTTTATTCCACTGTTTTCTGAGAAGATATATGGTGTGATTTCTATTTTTTTTAATTTGTTGAGATCTGTTTTATGGCCTAAAATATGATTAATTTTGGAGAATGTCCCCTGTGCTGATGAGAAGAATATATATTCAGTAGTTCTGGGTAGAATGTTTTCTAAATATCTATCATGTACATTTTATTTAGAGTCCAGTGTTGTTTATTTATTGTCTGCTTCAATGATTTTCCCAGCTCTGACTGTAGGGTGTTGAAGTCTCTGGCAACTATGATGCTATTTCTTTTCTTAGCTCTAGTAAAATTTCCTTTATGTATGTGGGAGATCCTAGGTTAGGTGCATATACTTTGGGTATTATTATGTCTTTTTGCTGAATTGCTTCCTTTACCATTATATAATGGCCATATTTTTCTTTCTTTAGCTTTGTTGATTTAAAGTTAATTTTATCTGATAGAGAATGGCTAATCCAACTCTCTTTTGATTACCAATTGCATAAAATATTTTATCTATCCTTTTATATTCAGTCTCTACGTGCCCTTGAGAGGTATTTCCTAGAAATATCAGACACTTGAATTTTTGTTTTCATACATTCATCCAACCTATGTCTTTGACTGAAGTATTCAGACCATTAACATTGAGTGATAAAATAGATATTTGGGATGCTGATCTGTTCATCATGTTGGCACCTTATTGTTTTATTTACTTTCTTGTGCTATTGTTTCATAACAGCTGTGAGTTTTAGGATTTTGAGTGATTTTACACTGGCAGGTATCCACTACTCTGATTCATATGTAATGTAGTTCTGAGTATTTCCTTAGGTCAAGTCTAATCATGATAAATTCCTAAGTGTTTGCTTATCTGTAAAAGACTTAACTTCAGTTGTTAACTTTTGTTTTGCAGAATATAAAATTCTATGCTGGTTCTTCTGTTCTTTTTTCTTCCATAAAGTTAATGTACATTTTTTTTTTTTTTATTGTTGGGGATGCATTGAGGGTACGAAGAACCAGGTTACACTGATTGCAAATGTTAGGTAAAGTCCCTTATAAATTGTGTCCCACCCCCAAAATGTGTGTTACACACAGTTCTGTTTAAGAAGATTAAAGATGATGCCCCAAGCCTTTCTGGCTGATAAGGTCTCCACTGGTATTTCTGCAGTTAGCATGACAGGTTTTCCTTTATAGATAATTGTTGCTTTTGTCTTGCTACTTTCAGAATTTTCTCCTTCATTTTGACTTTGGGCAGGTTACTATGTGTCTTGGAGATGACCTATTTGCTATGAATTTTCCTGGTGTTTGGTAACTGTCCTCTATCTGGATATATGAATCTCTGGAGATTCCAGAGAAGTTTTCCTCAATGATTCCCTCAAGTAGATTTTCCATGCTTTAGCTCTTTTCTCTAGTCCCTTGGGATACCATAATTCATATATTAGTTTGCTTTGCATAGTCCCACAGTCTCTCTCAGTGATTGCTTAGTCTTTTTTCAACGCTTCTTTGCTTTTTTGAATGACTGAGTTAGCTCAAAAGGCTTTCTTCAAGTTCTGAGATACTTTCTTCTCCTTGGTTTATTTTGCCATGGAAGCTTTCTGCTGTGTTTTGAAATTACCTAAATGATTTTCATTTCTTTAAGTTCTATTATTATAGCCTTCCTTATATTGTCTCTCTCTTTAGCAATTTTTTCACTTACTTCCTGAATTATCTTTTTGGCTTCCTTTTGTTTGATTTTAACTCTCTCTTCAATTCCATTCCTTGTATTTGCCATTCATATTCTAAATTTCATTTCTTCATTTTGGCAATTTCCTCATGGTTGGAGTCTACCAATATAGCTCCATTGTGATCCCTTGGGGTTGTCCAACTATTTTTTTTTTCATGCTGCTAGGGTTTTTGCCCTTTTTTATTTGTTTTTTTCCTAATATGACTCCTCTTCTCTCAGCTCTAGGCTACTAGGATTCCAAGGCACCCATTCTCTTTGCTGGGAACTCTCCTTCTCCAAAGGCTCAGAGTTTTTCCATGGATGATCTCTGTTGATACCTTTTTTCTTCCTTTTCTGTTTCACAACTTCCTCTCATGAAACCTCTGGCAGGTTCTTTTACCTTTTCCTTAAACTACATCTGAGCTGTTCCCTTTCCCTCCCTCCCGATTATCTTTCTTCCCACTGGGTAGATCTGGTAGCTGATGTGTCTAGTCAGCCTTCCTCCTTATTTGTATTTCTTTCCTTCCATGCATGGTTTTCAAGGGGACCAGGAATGACAGAATTAAGACGCTATTTATTTATTTTTTTAATCTCATAGTACATATTTAACAATCTTAGAGTAACAACACCAATATTACAACAACAACATGATTACTATAGTTTTTAAAGTTTCCTTTCAGTTCTTTTTATTCTGTAGAGTATGTGTCACTATGGATCTAACTGCCTGTTTTCCAGTCACCTGGAATGATTCCTTTCTGTGTGATTATGCCATTAAACATAAACTTTGAGGTTAATTTGATTCATTTTATTTCAAATTTTAGAAATTTTTTTTTTACTTCACTCAAACTCATCAACCTTTCTGGTTATGATATTAGGGCTTTGCATCATACATGAACATCTTTTACATAAGAGTATATATTTTTAAATATTCATTGTTTTCCTTGTGCTTCTATGACTTTACCCCAAATGTTAAAACTTTCGTCTGTGCGAAATTTATAGAATGGAGTAGGAATTCACTTACCCACTTCAGTTAAAAAAATGTTTTTAAATGTAGATGGCTACCCAGTAGTCACAGTATCTTTATTAAATAATCCACTTTTTCTCTTAGAGATTAGATATTTTGCTCCAACATTTATTAAGAATCTACAGGCATAACTAGAGTTTTCAGTGGCAAAAAAGTCAGTGACAATGACTTAGAGTATTTACTGACAATGGCCCTAGTGGCATTAGCTAAAGACTATTCTTGGGGCAAAAGCTTTACTATGCTGCATCCTTTGCCTGATCTAGAGTCTTTAGCCTTAACATTGATTGAGAGGCATTTAAAATCTTTCTAATATATTGGATTTTTTTTTAATTAAAGTAGTCTTGACTATTGATAGCCAGAAAATCTTAACTTGTATATGATCTTTTTTTCCTCCTAATTTAATGGTAGGCATTCGCAAAACTTCAGCCCTTGGCTCTCTCTCTGCCATATATTCTGTGGCTAAAACTTATGTTCCTGATTACAATTACCAAAATTTTAACAATCATCTCTAATAATTGACTTCTATTATATATCACTAGGCATGAACTCATATTAACTCATTACTTTTTAATTTCAGAGGGTAAGTAAACATATTTTGAGTTGGCTATCCTAACATATAAAGCAATCTTTTAAATGTTATTTTTCTATAAATAGTCGTAAGTTTTCAAGGAAAGCCTGGGGTGTTAAAGACAATGCAAACAGAATGGTCTGGCTAGAAAAAGACAGGAAGAATGACAGAAAATAAGGCTACAATAGAAAGTCAGGGTAAAATTACAGAGTTTTTTTTTAACATCAAAGAAGGAATACTTAATAACATTGACAAAAGACAACTAAATCAATGATATGATTTGGTTTCTATTTTAGGAGGATCACTCTGAAAAGTGTATTAGATGATATGAGATTAGGTTTTTTGGTAATAAAAACCTTTCATTCAAATATATTTAGGGTCTTCTTACATATTTTAAATAGTCTTCTGTGAATTATTAATCAAAAGCCACACTTTGAAACTAATTACAGAGTATAGCTGACAATTTATAAAATTTACCATTGTGAGCTGACAGAGTATATAAGACTCTTAACCAAATGACACCTTGAAAATGACATAAGCAACAAATACAATCTCTAATGAAGTCAAACAGAATCATATGAATTATACCTTTATCTACTTATTAAACAGATAAAATCCTGCATTTGGAAAACTATTGCACCATTTAGAATACATATGGGTTATGTACCATATAATCTTAAGTGCTACATCAGGGTGAACTTCATTAAATATAAGAAGGGCCATAGCTACTTAGGGATATACTTCAATCGCTGTTCAGTTTTACCTGTATGAAAATAGTAAAAGAAAAACTTCAGACAAATTAAATTTAAGAGAGTTTAATTGAACAAAGAATGATTCCACAATCACACAGCCTTCTGAACCAGAATAGTTAAGACCAACTCCAGCACTGTCTCATGGTCAGAGATGATTTATGTACAGAAAAATAAAAATGAAAGATAGAAAATAGATTGGTTACAGCCTGGAATTTACCTTGTTTGAACATGGTTTGAACAGTTGACCATCTGCTAGTGAGTGAAGTATGACTGCTGTGATTGGCTGAGACTTGGTTATTTGCTACAAGAGTATAGTCTGTTCATATAACCAGTTAGGTTACAGTCACTATGTATGGAGAAAGCTTAAGGACAAACTTAAAATATGTGTGGAGACGGCTTTTAGGCTAAACTTAATATTATCAGAACAAAATCAGCCCTATCTTATTCTGCTTTCTGTTGCTTATTACAGAATACCTGAAACTGGGTAGCTTATAAAGCATAAGAATTTCTTACATCTATGAAAGCTAAGTCTAAAGTTGAGGGGTTACATCTGGAGAGGGACTTCTTGCTAGTTGGAGCTCTGCAGAGTCCAAAGCCATGGAGGGCATCATATGGTGAGGGGGCTGAGAGTGCTAGATCAGGTTTCTCTTCCCTTATAAAGCTACCAGTCCCATTTTCATGATAACCCATTAATACAAAAATGGTTTAATCCATTCATGTATCACAGCCCTTTTGACCCAATCACCTCTGAAAGGCTCCATCTCTCAATACTACAACATTGGGGATAAGATTCCAACATAAGTTTTGCAGGGAGCAAACATTCAAGTCATAGTATGCCTTTTCTAAGAAAGGAAAATAAGAAGTCAGAAATAAGAGTTTCACTTTAAAAAAGGAATCAACTGTTATTAAATATAGATTATAACCAAAATAACTTTACCTAGCCTAAACACTTTGTTTTTTTTAGATGTTGAGCTATAAGGCAGCAAAATGTATACTTAATGAACTAAGGAAAGGATCTATTTGTGATATTCTAAGTAAGGTAAATTAGCTATGTTCTGTTCTTTAAATGAAAGATCTCCTTTGTGTTATCTGCCATTCATCGAGAAAAGGACTTTCCTGTGTAGAGTTTTATTAAAGAACCCTTACCTATTTGAAATGTTAATGAATCATGTCATGCTTTCTATAATTCAGGGAAGTCATAAAACATGACAAGTGCTGGAGACAAACTATACTCATAGTTAATCACTTAAAATATAATAACTTGGCATGAATTAACGGATGATTTTATCCTTTTCTTGTCTGTTTGGATTTAAGTTCTCCAAGAACTACTAAAAAACAAAACAAAAAACAAACCCAGAGCAGCTTTTAGTTACTTTTATAATTTTCTATTTCCCTTATATAAAAGCATACAAGTTTGAATTGAATGTGCTTTTCTAAACTTGACCACAATATGAGTTGTATTCATTAGACTTGTTTGGTCCACTAAATTTCCAGAACTAGCCAATCTTTACATTCTAGTTGGCTACTATAACAGCAGACTCAGATTAAGGGTGATTTACACTGTGGAGAGTCATAATGCAAAGAGCCAGAGATTACACGGACCTGTGAAGTAGAGATGCCAATCATGGAAATTCTAAATGAAAGGAAGGGAGAGATAATCCAGAAAAACTTGGCAGCCTACAAACGGCAGAAGTCCCTTTCAATGGGCAAAGTATGACATGGAGTGAGAGAAAGTGGTCCGACAGAAGGTAATAGGGAAGTTCATGCAGATGATGAGGATACTGCACCAAGGGAGTTTAATTGCAAGTTGTATATTTCTACCCACCAAGAACCACAAAAGATAAAATCTATGTAAAAAAGCATTGTAGGCTAGGAAGAGTAGGATAATGGGTAAGAAATAAAGCTGATTCATTCACAGAAGAAAACAAAAGTATTCAATTGTTAGAGATAGATATAAGAAGTGACTTGATTAAAGAGATCAAAAATAAACAAGAGCTTAATTACTAGAAGAAATGTATCAGGACCAAGTAATGCCAAGATTTAGTTAGTGCTAAGGTCATAAAATCCCGAGTTCCTTAAGTTTCTCTTCTCAGATGTGGAATTTCTCTCAGTTACTGGAGAAAGGCTAAACTTACAAGTAGTATCAAGAAAGTTAAGTAGTGAAAGCCAAAAAGAATTATCAGGCTAAAACTTATGTCTTTTTTTTTTTTTTTTTTTAAATTAAATCATAGCTGTGTACATTAGTGCTATCATGGGGTACAATGTGCTGGCTTCATATACAATCTGATATATTGTCATCCAACTGTTTGACATAACCTTCATGGGATTTTCTTGGTTATTATATAAAAACATATGTATTATGTATTTAGTAAGTTTCACCTGTACCCTTCTAAGATGCACCATAAGTGTGATCCCATCATTTACCCTCTCTCCGTTCATCCTCCCTCTCCCCTCCCCTCCCTTAACCCTTTCCCCATATTCTTGTGCTATAACTGGGTTATAGCCTTCATATGAAACCTATAAATTAGCTTCATAGTAGGGCTGAGTACATTGGATACTTTTTCTTCCATTCTTGAGATACTTTGCTAAGAAGAATGTGTTCCCGCTCCATCCATGTAAACATGAAAGAGGTAAAGTCTCTATCTTTCTTTAAGGCTGTGTAATATTCCATGGTATACATGTACTACAATTTATTAATCCATTCATGGATCGATGGGCACCTGGGCTTCTTCCATTACTTATCAATTATGAATTGGGCTGCAATAAATATTCTGGTACAGATATCTTTGTTATAATGTGATTTTTAATCTTCTGGGTATATACCAAGTAAAGGAATTATAGGATCAAATGGCAGAGGATTATGTCTTAATACTAACTGAAATACTACTGCTGTTGCCACCAACCCAGAAGTCAAACTTAAGTGTGACTTCATTTTTTGCCTGAAAAATTAGCTGAAGCAGAGTTATGGATACAGGTTACACATAAAACTCTGATACTCTCTAGTACATTGGTAACTAGGATATCATACAATTCTTCCAGCAGGGGACATGAACATAAAAATACATGACAAGAACACTGACAAACACAGGAGTTTCCCTGATGAGCTCAGAAAACAGGTGACAATTAAGGACTTCAAAGAATAAAATTAATACAATATTAGTAATGTGAACAATTAGAAAATCTCATGGTTGGTGCAAGAAGTGTAATGTTGTGATTTAAATAAAATCAGAGAAATTATCTTACAGGAAATAGGTAGATCTACTACTTTTGGTCCCATGGACAACATATTTAATCTCTCACGAAAGATACCCATCTAGAATGTCACAAGGGCAAAACAAAGCTGCTACATCAGGATAATATGCATAAAATGCCCATAAGGAATTAGAATAATTTTATTATTTTTTATTATTTTTTAAAGAGAGAGTCTCACTCTTGTCACCCTGTCACGGTGTCACAGTACATAGCAACCTCAAACTCTTGGACTCAACTGATCCTCTTGCCTCAGCCTCCAAGTAGCTAGGACTACAGGTGCCTGCCACAATGCTAGTTTTTTTCTATTTTTAGTAGAGCTGGGGGTCTCCCTCTTGCTCAAGCTTGTCTTGAACTCCTGAGCTCAAGCAATTCACCTGCCTCAGTCTCCCAGAATGCTATGATTATAGGCATAAGCCACCATGCCTGGCCTTGGGATAATTTTAAATTATTGTACCCTAGGTGTAATCAATTTGATGACGTTTAACAACTTTGAGAGATTCCTTTCTACTGACCATGTCTAACCTAGCACTGACAAATACTTGTTGAGTGACAAAGTATGAATACATTGAAATATAAAAACATAAAAATAAAATACATGACTAAAAGCATACAGGAGATGGTACTTCCTACCAAGATTGGCATTACTTTAGTATGTGAAGAAAAAAAAAAGTATTCGACTAAAAGCCATTGTTAGGGGCAGCGCCTGTGGCTCAAAGGAGTAGGGCACTGGTCCCATATGCCAGAGGTGGTAGGTTCAAACCCAGACCCAGCCAAAAACTGCAAAAAAAAAAAAAATCTTGGCCCGGCGCCTGTGGCTCAAGCAGCTAAGGCGCCAGCCACATATATCTGAGCTGGTGGGTTCAAATCCAGCTAGGGCCCGTCAAACAACAATGATGGCTGCAACAACAACAATAACAAAAAACTCATAAAAGCCATTGTTAAAAGGTCACACATAGAAAGAGCATATACTCAAAAGGGAATTAAATCAATGTAAACTGAAAATCTGATCTTTGAGTTTCCTGGCTGACACGGGAATGAAACAAATTAAATTTGTACTAATTTAGGACTTTGAAATTAATGATTCTCTTCTTCCTCCTTTTTTAAAGAATCAAATTCTGATTCGACTGACAAGAGAAATTTAAAGCCCCCATACAAAAGGCTTCTGTTAAAAGTCACCATACTTAGATTATATAATAAAACATGGCTTTGACATTGGAACCACTTACTCTACTCAGAATGGCTATGAGCTATCACCTCAAAATTATAGTATGTCCATAATAGTAACATATTTCTCTCTTAGATGAATAAAAAAAAAACAAACACCTGATCTTCAAATAAAGTTTCAAACAATTATAATTTTAAAAATATCAAGGCCCAGATTCACCTTCAATATTTATAATTAACTTTGATAAATCATTAGTAAGTTTTTCAGTTTAATTCCAAATTTCATTAATTAATGGCTGAAAGTGGAATAGGAAACTCCTCATGACATTCTGATTCTTCAAAATCATTCTATCATAGCATCATTGATCTAAGAATTATTGGTACCTATCAAACTAAGAAAGCTGATATCAAATACATCAAAATCCTTCTTCCTATGCCTACTCTTCCTCTATACTTCATTCCTATATTCAGGGCATAAATGCAAATCAAGCCCTAGACACAACCCTAAGTAGTTGGCTGTAAAGCCCCTCAAATGCAACTTTAATATTCGACCTAGGTTAAAATAAAAAGTAATGTATAAGAGGAGCACAAATATTTTGGAAATAGAGTAAACGTTAATGAAAAGAAGTGTAGCTTTTTTTTTTTTAATTTCTGATTAATATAAGGGTACAGACAATTAGGCTACATTGTTTACATTAGGTAAAGTCCAAATTGCAGTTGAGCCCTGCACCCAGAAGGTATGCCACATACACCTACGTTGTACTTGTTATACTCGATGGGAGAGAGCTTACCACACTACCTGTCCCTTTCCCTCTCTCACATATTAACAAACAAAAGCATATACTGGGAAAAAGAATCCCTATTTAATTCCACATCTTGATGATTGTGAATTGAGCTACAATAAGTATTTTACTGCAAATGTCCTTACAGTTAAATGATTTGTTTTTTACTTCTGGTTAGATTACTTCTAGTAACAGGATTGTAACATCAAATGAAGGTCTACTTTTAGCTCTTTGAGGATTCTTCATACTTCTTTCCATAGAGGCAAAGCCACTAACAGTGTAAAAGTGTTCCCTTCTCTCTACATTCACGCCAGCATCTGCAGCATTGGGATTTTATTCTCACTGGGGTTAGGTGATATTTCAAGCGCCCATCAACTCATGAATGGATTAGTAAACGATGGTATGTGTATACCATGGAATACTATTTAACCACAAAAAGATGGAGACTTTATTTTTCTGTATTAACCTGGATGGAATTGAAGTAAATAGCCTCCTTAGCAAAGTATCATAAGAAAGGAAAAGCAAGTATCCAATGTATTCAATACTAATATGAAACCAGCAGGTGAACAAATACATGCTCACATGAGAGAAAAACACAAATTCAAGTGGAGGGGGGAGAGGGAATTGGTAAGCTCTCATCTAATGAGCACAAGTAAAGATATATGGCACACTTCCTAAGTGTGGGACACAACTATAACAGGGACTTTAACAAACGCAAACATTGTAACATAATCATTTGTACCCTCCTATTAATCTGAAATAAAAAAAAAAAGAATCCCTATTTAACAAATGGTGCTGAGAGAACTGGACAGCCATAAATAAAGACTGAAATTAGACGTGTACCTCTCACCATTTACAAAAATTGACTCACACTGGGAGTAATTTAAGACCGAATTTAAAAGAAAACTAGTCCTTGAATTGTTGGGGAAAACAACATGTACAAACCTAGAGAATTAGAAAGTAAAGTGCTGAACCAAAGACAATTGATATGGTAGCACAGTCAGAATAAAAGAATATGCTTGTAAACTGTAAGAGAAAAGCAAAGAATGTTGGCCCTGGCAGAAAGGTACAGGAACTTGTTCAGGGAACAGCTGTTCACTTCAAATTTAATGAAATTTTAAAAAGAAAACATACAGTATGTAGTAGATAAAAGAATACAGCTGAGTCATCAGGAAGATGAAGTTGGTGGACAACAGAGTGACAATGCCAAAACTAAATGACCCCAAAAGAGGTAAGGCTGCAGTAAGATTCAAGTAAGTCCATAAATACTTCTATAATGCATTTGAATTAAGGTTTCTCAAAAGGGAAGACAGATACTTAAAACCTGTCATCAAAATATATATATATATTTTTTGGATACAGAGTCTTACTATGTCACCCTTGGTAGAGTGCTGTGGTGTCACAGCTCACTGCAACCTCAAACTCTTTGGCTTAAGTTCTTCTCTTGCCTCAGCCTCTCGAGTAGCTGGGACTACAGGCGCCCACCACAATGCCCAACTATTTTTGTTGTTGTTGCAGTTGTCGCTGTTTAGTAGGCCCGGGCCAGGCTCAAACCCACCAGCCTTTGTGTATGTGGTCGGTGTCCTGCTCACTGAGCTATGGGTGCTGAGTCAGCAAAATATTTTTAGATCAAGAATTAGAAATGACTGGTGATTTGAGGATCAAGAAGATTCTCAGTTTTGGGCGGTGCCTATAGCTCAAAGGAGTAGGGTGCCAGCCTCATATACCAAAGGTGGCGGGTTCAAACCCGGCCCCAGCCAAAAACTGCAAAAAATAAAGTTGCAAGAAATAAAATCAGATAAGACCAATGAAGAGAAAAGATTCAAAGAATTTTTTATCTTAAGATTTTATGTAAAAAATGGCCCTGAAGGTCAGTGCTTAGGAAATTGGGGAGGAAAATGAGAACAACTTTTGGAAAAGAGGACTGTCATTAGGAGTAACAAGATGCTTCTAAATTTGTGGTGGTGGTACAGCTCCTTGATGAACACCTAGATTGAGCTTTCAGGTTTTCTTAAATGCTTTTTCTGTAGAGCCTAGGGAATTCATCTAAATTATTCCATAGAGCATGATGTTAAAAAACACATGTAGAAAGGGGAGAGGGAGGAGAGGAGAGGGAGAGGATGCGTGGGGAGAGGGGAGAAGACGGGTAGAGGGAGGGTAATTGGTGGGACCACACCTACCGTGCATCTAATAAGGGTACATGTAAAATTTATTAGGTGTAGAATATAAATGTCTTAACACAATAACTAAGAAAATGCCATGAAGGCTATGTTAACCAGTTTGATAAAAATATTTCAAATTGTATATAAAACCAGCACATTGTACCCATGATTGCATTAATGTACACAGCTATGATTTAATAAAAAAAATGTAAGAAATGCTTTTGATAATAAAGAAAGCAAATATAGGTAATTTTGTAGGGTAATCATAATATCTACCTTTGAATATGTTAGGTGGATTTATTTATTACAGTCATACTTGCTGTATAAAGCAAGCTGTGTAAAAATATAAGAAATACAATAAAATTTGTCCTTAAAACTTTTTTAAAATCCTATATCCTTATATAAAAAAGTTGAGCATGTACTTATTATAAAAGTACAGTCAATTCTTCATAAATAACATACTAACATGTAAGTTATGACCATTAATGACTACAGACAAAATAGAAATTTATAATTATAGATATTTTAAATAATTTATTTCAGAATAAAAACCTTTTACCAAAAAAGTCACATGAATATGTGCTCTTATTTTGATAATCCTGGTTTAGTATTTTATGAGAGAACAATTCAAATGATAATTAGTTTTAGGGCTACCACAGTTAAAAAAGATACCATACAAGAATAGGTACACTGGACTAGTAAAGGACATTGCTGGCTGTGATTATTAAACCCCAATATTCTTCATTTCTCAATTCTGTGCATCAATTACACAAAGGCACCCCAAGCATATAGAGTACACATGATAGTTTGATACACCAAGTATTAAACTATATAGGTAACGTTCATAAAACTTGTTCTTATTTTAGATAAGATAAATAAAAATAAGTATTAATAGAAGTCTATTAATTTCTTCCATGGCCCAACTGATTATCTATTGTGCTCTCTAGGGCTTATATACATCACTTGAAGATCATTACAATATACCCAAGGTATTTACAAAAGGCACTATTCAAAGTTCTTACATTTGTAAAAACAAAGTGTATTAATTTCCCAAGTACTAGAATACAACAGAAAAACATTAGTAAGTGATGGATTTCAGGACATGTTGCCTTAAAATATTTTAAGCTGAAAGAATCTGATAAAACAGAAGCAGAAAACTCATTCTTTGATATTTTCCTACCCTTTTCCCCTAACGCAGGCTGTTAACAGTATCTCTATACCCAGAGGAAAAACATTCTTTTCTGAAGGCATAGGGACACAGAGAAGAATATGTACAAACAAACCTTTCCAAATTCCTCCCAGTTTATTACCATTAGAGCATAGCTTTTTGTCTTCCAATTATATTTCTCTATATGGAGATGTCCGTTCTCCATCAAATGGCAACTGTCCATTCTCCATCAAACCAAGCATAAAAAAATACATAAGTTACCTACTTCTTTGGCTCTTCATTCCTTATGAAGGGTCTTGTGTCACATAAAACTTACAGTAAATAAATCTGTCTTTTGTTATAGAGGCTTCAGCCATGAACCTAAGATGGAAAAGGTATTTTTTCATTCTCTGTACAAAGCACTCATAGACAATTAATGATGGTATTAGAATATAAAAGTCACTGTAAAAGCAATTTAATTATGGCAGTTATATAAAAAGTTACATAATATCTTAATTTATATTATTAATATAATAACATTTGTCAATACAAAAATATTACTAAGTACTTTCTCTTTTGACAAAAATTATTCTAGTTAAATTTTTCCCCTTTTCTCTTTTCTTACATCACCACATTTTCTTAGGACTCACTTTTTTGTTTTTACTTACAAATAATGTTTTTGATATTTCACAGGAATTCTGTGTGCTCAAAGAAAAGAAAAAATAAAGACATCTTTATAGAAATGATAGGCAATAAGCTTTGTAATCTCACAGGTAAATGCAATAAATTCAGCCTTCTACTACTGTGCTACTGAAATTTGTAAGCAATTAACTTGTCCAATTTAGTTTCCTTTGACATGACCTATAAATAGATGCATCTAAAAATGCTACACCTTTGAATTTTCAATGTTTAGTCTAATATATACTTCTGCTCACAAAAATTTCAGAGATAATTTAAGAAAACCATTATTTAAGACAACTGAGTTGGTATCAAATTTTATCGACATTTTGTCTGTCAAATTCTTCTGAAGGAAACAATGTAGAATACTACAGCACTGACACAAGACATTGTGGGGAAAATAAGTATTCCCTGATTAATGTGTTTTATAAGTTTAGATTTAATATTTCAGATTTTCTTAAAGCATGGCACATATCCATTTCAAAGGGTAATGAAAATAAGCAAATACAGACATACACAATATAAAGCCATGTTAAATAGCATTATACAATGTATCCAGAAAATCATATTTAAGGTTTTCGTTAAATGTTACAAAACAATAATGAAACTAGATAGTTTTTGTATGTCAGAAAGTTAAATTTGAAAAGTATTAATATTACAGTCAAAGAGAATAAAGAACATTCTTCAAACTTTAATGAGGACACCAAAGAAAAAGTTCACTGGCTGATCTACATGAAACCCTTTTATTATTTGCAATGTCCTGAGAAGTTATTTATACAGGTAAAGATAGACTTCTATAACACTTAGTGTAAAATAAAAGTTACAGCAGAAGCAGTTAAATTGTATTTGGTACATTTATCATTATTTCAAATTTACTTACTATAAATTTTATCACTAGAATTTAAATGAGTAAAGTTCTTTAGCAGAATAGTGTTATTTACACTATTTGCACATGTAAGAACCATTGCTTTTTTAGTCATTAGGCTTTCCTTTTTTTTAATCACTAAAAATAACAACCAAAAACTATACATGTATCAAGCTAGCAAGCCCCAGAGAAATTAACATAGGATATGCTGAATTATACCAGAAAAAAATACATAAAAATAGGTCTGAACACCAGCCTTTGCACAACTTGAAAGCACAAGAAAACTGCGTTGATTAAATGGAAAGTTTATCTAACCTTACACACAAAGACTTTGCAAAAAAAAGTGTAAGAAAAACTAAGTATTATTTAGGCTAGCATTTAATAAACACTTTAGTAAAAAAAAAATATTAGTAAATTTGAGGCAAAAGAAAATCTTAAAAACATATGCTCAGTATGAAAGCCTTAGAAATAGATTTGGTTAAGATATTGGTATTTGTTTAGGCTCCAGCATCATTACTTTTCTGCTAATTTGAGTTCCAAGAATTCATTTATCTTATGCACTCCAGGTTAAGTTGCTAAGGAGGGAAAAATTAATCCAGTTTATTTCATAGTAAACACATAAAAACCATATACTTAGTTCTCCCTCCAGCCAAAATAAGAGGGACAAATACATTAGGTACGGAGCTTATGTTAATAATGTCTTGCCCAGTGTACTTATATCAATAGTAATTAATTTTCAAATGATACCAGCATTTTAATTTATTCACACTAATGTGCAGTTCAACAACCTGACATGAGTCTCAAAGACTCACTAGAAAATGAAGGACTACGTAATAACTAAGAAATACAGGCCACTGAGAAACAGCTCAGAAAGGACTACCAAGTTTTCATCTTTATCTTCAAACTCTCTTCCTGTGAGACACAGGTGGTTGTTTCTAACAGCCTTCTGAACATTTCCATCCAGACAGTACACAGATATTTCAAATCTAACTTGTCCAGGAACGGCTTTAATAGCTTGTCTTTCAGACTGCTCCTACAAATCCTCCAATCAACAATTTTTATTTTATTTAGCGGTGTCAAATACCACCAAATCTCTCAATCTCTCTCTCAATTGAGAGTACCCAATCTCTCAATCTAGCAAACATAGCCATCCTTAACTCCTTCGTTGTATCTCACACTATCAGTTTGAGACATACTTTTGCTTCAGAAATGTTTGATTCCACCCCTAATTTTTATCTACTATATCTTAACAACTCTATTATCTATAATTGCTGTTTAAGTGGTTAAACTTCCTGAGCTCAGTATCTCAGGTCATTTATCAAATGCATGCCAGAATTCTATATGTAAACACCAAATATCTAATCTCTTCCCTACCTAAGCATTTCTTCAGTCATGCTACCTACAGCCCAACTTCTTCAAGTGCGAACCGTCGATCATTAACAGTAGCATCACCTGGAAATTTTGTTAGAAATGCAAATTCTTGAGCTTCACCATATCTAAGGGTATGGGTCCAGCAATCTATGTTTTAACCAGCTCTCTAGGTGATAAATTTTGAGAACCACTGACCAATGATTTCGATTTTATTTAACAGATAGATGATTAAGGGAATTGGCAAATATCATTTAACTTCCTTTTAAATTATTTTAAACTACTGTTATTTTAAAAACTGTAACACAAATAGCATATATTAAATTATGCTACATTGTGCAATTTTTGGTAAATATCAAAGTGATAGTTTGCCTGCCACTTGCCAAAATGGCACAATGTATGGAAAGGGATGGCTCTTTCTCATGTGTATGTGTTTAAATTCAAGCCAGCACATTTATGCTCAAGTACAATTTTACAAACACACGTATTTCCATGCAGAGTTCAAGTAGTTGTCTATTTGGTCCTTTCTCGAATCAGAATAAATTAGATTAAGAGTATACTATGAGTCTTGTGTATTTCTTTTTATGATGAAATTATTCTAACTTTGGAATAAAGGTATAATTTTTCTCAATATAGGCAACAAAGTAATTGCCTATAAACTAGAAATGTATCCCTAGTTAAAAACAGGAAATATTAAAAAAATTAACATGGACATATTGTGACTAATTTGGCTCAACATGTATTAAGTCTTACTATTGATTAGTACCTGTTGACTTTTCAGCTAACATTGACTGCTCTGGAAACTATGTTTAAAATGAAATACATATGCTAGAAGCTCCCAGATATAGTCACTCAAGGCTAAAATACAATGAGAGTCATCTGTCATTAGGATTTATATCACAGTGATAAATACTGACAAGTTTTCACTGGGTTTTATATGATAAGGTTCTGGAAAATAGCAATATGGTATCTGACAAGTTCCATAATTCTGCAACAAAATATGAAGAGGATGAAATAATCACAAATTTGACAATTAAAATGTACTCAGAACAAAAGCATCATATTACCTAAGAAAAGCACACACAATTGTGAAAAAAGTTTATGAAATTCTGCATTTCTGTTGTTGCAACAAATATGTTAAATAAATAAGCCATTGTCAAAAAGCTGAAATAAAACTTTGGTACATTTCTGAAAATACATTGAATACAAAAATTACTCATCACATACGCCTGACTGATTAATTCAAATGTTGAGATTATGTAAAATATTTCCAATTTAACTGAATGAAATATGAATGTGACACATCCATTTGCAAGAGCTATTAATAGGCAAATTCTGAAATAGGAAAACAATATACAACGGAAAAGAAAATTTTAATTACTACCTCAGTTTTTAACACACTATCAACTAAACTGTTAGAAAATGTTGAAACAAGTACATAAAGGAAATAGATAAAACTTTAAATATCAGGAATGACAGCTCCTATAAAAGTTGTTGCTAGATTTCAGCACATGTACACTAATATGGATTAAAGATTAGATATCTAGGCATTTCAAAATCATTTTGGATAATCACATACAAACTATACATTAAATTGAAGTTGTTGCATCTTTTTTTCCTAAGCTAATTATAATATTACAAACAGGAATTTCAAAATTCAAATTTCATACTAAGCTGAGTGTCCTGAAGCAAGGTAAAGGTATTCTTTAAAACTTCAAGAAATACATTTTTTATTATTATTATTTTAATTTTTATTAAATTATAATTGTGTACATTGGTAAAATCATGGGTCACAATGTGCTGACTTTATATACATTCTGAAATATTTTCACTGAACTATTTAACATAGCCTTCATGGCCTTTTAATACTTTTTTTATTATTAAAAAAACTTTGATAAATATCTTTCTAATATAATAACATAGGCAAACCAATTTGATTATCTAGATCTTTAATAAGCTGATAAAAGTTAATTTGACAATACAATCACAATATTACCACGCTTATAAATGCAGATATATTTTCAGTGATGAAATTGATTCTTATAGATTCACCATACAAGTAAAATTATCTGTATTGAAATTTTAAGAGATTAGCACGAGTCTTTTTTTTAATTGTCATCAATAATAATCTCAAAATGTTACAGATACACTATTTTATCATCAAATAATAATAAAATGAACTGACAGATTAATCTATGCTATCATTTCCTTCTGTCTGGAACATTTATTCTTTCATGATTCAACCGTGAAAAATATCTTACTATTTCTCTGCAAATCTGGATCTATTTATTATATTTGAAAACATCCTAAGAAATAAAAATGTTTTATAACATTGCAATTTGCCACTACTTATTTGTATGAGCCAGAATTTTCTACCTACAATGCAATAAAAATACAGAAATAAAATGAATGGTGAATTTGATATAAAATAGCAACTTTTAAGAATAACTGCCAACTTAAATTTCCAAATAGCACTGATTGTCTTTATTTGAAAAATTCCATAACTATAAAATTACAAGATATAAATATACTAATCAAATACTACATTTTACTCATTATATGGAGTTCTTAAAAAATATTTTTTAAATAAAGGTTCTCCACGTTAGAAGGCTTGAAGCTTGAAATCTACTAGGAAGATAAATCCAAACAAGAATAGTATTACCTAGATATATTTTTCAGTTTAATTTCCCACCAGGCACCTTTTTCCCCCAGCAATACCAAACTGGTATGTATCCCCAGAAAATACATGATTTTAGATATGCTCTTATTTCTGCTAGAAATGCTCTTCTCCCACTTCTCCTGGTAAAATTTTACTTCACTTTTAATACCCAGATAAAGGTTGCTTCCCAAATTTAAGACAGAATCAACAACTTTTTCTTCTAAACTCCATTATGGTACTTACCATGTACTGTTGTATTTATCTATTTAAATATATTGTCTTCCTAAATAAATTGTCTCCCTAAATTATTTGAAAGCAGAATCCAAGTTACACTCTTTCTTGTACTCCTCGCCTCCACCCCAGATGTTAATACAGACTATAAAAGTTGAAATGCCATGTACAAATAAATAGTAAAAATAGGTAAATTAAACAGCAAAAAATTTTTCGCTAAGTGAAAACTTAACTGGCTACGGTTGGTCCCTATAATTAGTCACTGAAAAGAATAGAATGGCACCGTCCTCTAGCAAATGCTATTTAAAAGTAGCAAACCACACAAACCAAAGTAAACCACACAAACCAAGAGTAGCAAACCCACAAACCAAAGTCTACAAACTACTTACCTGTCTTCAGTAAGAAAAACATAATAATTATGATTAAGCATTTAGAGACTTTTAAAGGGCTTTAAGTGATTTTCATGTGTATTGAATCCTTTTCTATCATTTTAGTTTTTCTAGTAATTCTTTTTTTAATATTTGTATTAAGTATCAGACAGGGACAGGTTGAAAATTTGTTTTTAAAAAGTGGTCCTTTACCATAGTTAGCTTGAGATAGACTATGAAAGACAAAAAAGATGAGATAAGACTTTCATGTTTTTTAAATCGAAGTCTGGTTTAAAAGGAAGAATATGATAAATTTCTGTAATATAATAAACTAACATATTTCTAAAAGTTTACACCTGTTTGACACTCTAAAACATATCTATTGATATAATCATAAGCGTACCAGGAATACCTACACATAAACAGTATTTCTTTCTAAACTTGTTTATATGAAGGCTAAATTCCAAATTAAAATTAAAGTTTGTTTCTCTTAACTATCAGAAGCAATGGCATAAAGTGCCATCCATATTTGACCCCACACAAAGATAACTTATTGCCCAGTAACTTCTAGGCAGCTTTCTACAGTTCTAGGCTTGATCTGTATAATCTCAAAACCCTGGAAGGACATAAGAAATTTGTAAACATCCAGGTTTACAGAAGAGACATTATTTTTCAAGAGAATCAGAGTACACTGAAAAATCTTTTTGGTGCCTTATCTTAATGGCATATGTCTAGGGAAACTATAAGCCTTTCATACTATTATTGGATAGCAACATTCCCACAGGCTATATAAAAAAAGGACAGATTTATTTACACTAGTTGCCACAACCACTATAACAAATAGTACATATATATAAAATCTCCACAGAGCAGCCTCATTTAAATGAACCACAAATATGGCCCATATAGTCATAATATGACAAACAAAATTGACTGCAATTTTAATTATGATGCTCATTGTTTAACTCACATCTGTTAAGCAACTTCAAAATACAGAGCTCTTGTTTCCCACAACTAACCTGGATTGTATATTTATTTCATCTTTGGAGTTCAAAGTTAGCCTTCCCCAGGATGTGATCACTCCTTTCCTCCAAATGATAAGATCCAAAGCTCATTAGAGGTCACCCTAAAAGTGAAGTCAAATCCTAGCCATTCCTTTTCATGTAAGTTCCAGTCTCCTTAGTGAAATATATATTTTAATGAGCAATTCTTCTCCCCATTCTAGAACTCTTTCGTAGAACACAAGAATTGATGTTTATTACAAATTTATAAGATGTCTCTTAATGTTAATTCCAAACATGTTTCCATAACTCAAATGTTCTTTTCACTTTATTCTATTTACTAATCCCTATAAAATGCCTCATAAGATACCAACACTATCTTATGGAGATGAATCAGAAATCACTATTTCATCATCCTCTCTAGTGTTATCAAATGGTTGGTTTTACATAGTTACGATTCTCAAAGTACTATCATAAGCCTTTGAGTAGCTTTTGAGATATGAGAAGGAAGACAAAGAAGAGGCAAAAAAAAAAAAAAAAAAAAAAAAGAATAAAAAGCAGTTTCTCTTGCAGAGATCCACGCTGAACCAATGGCAAAACAGTATATAATATTCTTCTGGAAATATAGTACCTATGAGAGAGAAAAGGGGCCCTGGAAAAGGGCTTAGAACACACCTAGATATCTACTGTGACCTAAAATCTGAGATGTTAAAAAAATTAATGTCAGCATAATGTTTAAATATTATTTCCTTTATCTGGTTTTCTTTCCTGTAAATTATTCTTCTGATTTCCTAGTCTTGAAAAGTTGGTCCTGATCACTTTCCATTTTGCCTGAAAAATAAATCACAAACTCTAATTATATTGGATTTCTCTCTCTCCTCTTTTTTTTTTTTTTTTTAGAGACAGAGTCTTACTTTGTCACCCTCAGTACCTTGGTAGAGCGCCATGGCTTCACAGTTCATAGCAACCTCCAGCTCCTGGGCTTAGGCAATTCTCTTGTCTCAGCCTCCTGAGTAACTTGGACTACAGGCACCCACCACAATGTCTGGCTATTTTTTTGCTGCAGTATAGCCGGGGCTGGGTTTGAACCCACCACTCCCAATATATAGGGCTGGTGCCCTACTCACTGAGCCACAGGCCAGAATCTCTCAGTACTTGAGGCTGGCTGGAATTCAATAGTCAGATCACAGCTCAAAACAACCTCAAACTCCTGAACTCAAGCTATCCTCTTGCCTCAACCTCCCAATTAGCTAGGACTGTAGTCTCATTATATCCACCTAACATTTTTCTTTCTTTCTTTTTTTTTTTTTTTAGAGATGGGGTCTCAAACTTCTAGTCTCAAGTGATCCTCCCACCTTGGCCTCCTAAAGAATAGTTTGGATTTCTTTTACACTATTTCCAGAGACTATTCTTAACCTATAAAAAACATGCTGAAGCTTTCTACCTATTTTTTCTGTGTACACTTTTACTCTTCTACACATTTCTGCTGGAAGTCTTCCCCACACACTGATTTTACTTCTCAGATGTTTGTGTACAAAATATAGCTTGCTCAATAAGAAAATTTAACTTCTAATTAGCAATAATAAAATATTTTAAACAGTTAAAGGTATATGTTTTAGTAAAAACAGAATTTAAATAATAAAGGATATAAATATAAAGGAATTTAAAGAAATGGAAAATAAACCCAAGAAAGAGGCATATTATACAAGGCAAAACTGGAATTATGCATCTACTAAGGGCAGAGAAGGAAAACCATAAAACCAGAAAACTAGAAACTGGGAGGATTATGCTTGCTGCAGTAAATGATGCAGCTGCTATTATCAATGAAGCCCTGGATAAAACACAAAAGTAATCAGGAAAGCATATTCACATAAATTAGAGGAAAGAGAAAGATTAGGCCTAAAGTAGAGGAAATATCATGAGGGATAAAATCAAGTGACTTTTAAGTTTTCTAAACAATCTATAGTGTGAATTTCTGACCAGCCTACTTTAGCAACAAAGCAAGCTGCCAATGTTACTACTTAGGACACATCAGTCATCCTACCACTGGAGGGAGTCTGGTCACATAAACTTTGATGTGACTTTTACTAGACTAACTTTTTGGTCTTCCCTGGGAATACATTAGAACCTCTACCAAGAATATGAACTGGTTTAATATAATGTGGTGGTTTTAAAGCTTTTTGTTTCTTTTCTTTTTTATTTTGTTTCATACTAATAAAAATGTACAGTATCTCTATAGTCATAATCTGGGTTAAAGAAATTAATCCAGAGGTCACAAGTCCTAGTACAGAACTATCCCTGGAAAAAATACAGAAAAACATTGTAAATTAGGAACAGAGAAGGGCTGTGAGGCAAATGCCAACCTGGAGTAGGTAGTAAGCTCACGAGGCATATGAAAAACAACAAACAGAAGATTTGAAGTAGAAACTGAAAACAGATTTTTGGACTAAGGTTGAAAAGAATATTACTGATATGATGATAAAACAGAACAAGAGATAAAAGTGCTATAAACAGTGATTTTTAAATACGCTATTTTTTAAAATTCAAATTTACATATTCCATTAATTACTCATGAAATTGAAGTGATTTCCTAACTAAACAACACATAACCAAAATTATGAAAAACAACAAAGATCTAAAGAGCAAAAAAACCCAAAGAAACAAAATTCAGTTGTTCAACTCAAGAATATATGTAGAGAATATTCTATTCATTATAATCATTATTACTCTATTTTATATCAAGACTTGTGACAAATAGTATGTAAGAAATACTTTGCTTATTTCAACAATCCTACAGGATTGACATTATTTTATCCATTTAACGTATGAAAGCTTAAAACTAAAAAGATTAATTAATTTGTCTGTGGTTACATATCAAGAATCAATGTTCTAACAGATTGGTCTGATCTAAAATAGTATTATCATTATACTATACTGCATGTCAGTGAGACTGAGTAATGACTACCTTACACTCTTGTAATAAAGACTATTAAAGGTAATAGTTATGAATATTCCTCCTAGATGTTTTCTTCCAAAAATGTCATTAAGAATTATTTAATTTACCTCAGTGCCACTAAGCATTTGTTATTTTGTTTCCAAAGTTAAAAATCTATTTAATTCACATCAATAAGCATAAATAAGGTGTCAATTGATTTACAATTTAAATAGATATGATAAAGTCCACATTCAAAGGAATCTATCACTTTACATATATAAAAGGGAGAAAACCTTTTTTTCTTTTTCTCCACGGGACTATCCTTAGAGACAAAGACAGGAGAAAATGTCAATTTCTGCCTGTGTAATTTCTTATGTTCCCTTGCTGACTAGTCTCATAAACCCCATGAACCACATCTACAGTCATAAAATGCCCTAGTCATAGAAATAATAATTGTGAGTGCTAGAAAGCCTTGGGGATAGACTTAAGTGCTACAAAACAAGTTAATTTTCTATTTTCTTCTTCATCATAGCAAGGTTAAGGGAGCTTATGTACATGTAAGACAGTATGTAGACAAATCTTTCCCTGTCAGCAAGGGAAGGAAAGCTTATATATAAAGATGAAAAGCGGAAATAATGATGTAGAATTGTGTGTGGGGTGAGGTAAGAGGTATTCTGTGAAGGTATTTACATGAAGAAACAAAGTGGAAATATGTTCCAGTATTAGTGATGCTTCTAGAAGAGACATTTTTCTCCTTCATTTTTTTTAAAGTCATAATGAAATTACATTATGCATGCAACTTCAGTATACTTCAGTGCAGCAGAGATGGGGAGAAACAGAAATCTCTTCTACTTGCATAGGAATTAGAAACTACTAGATCTATAGTATATCTCCAGAAGGGTTTCTAATAGCCTATCCAGAATCCTCATTTTGAACTACAAATACATACCTTGGCAGGGACAATGCACTAGTCACCAAAATACACATGCCTACAAGATACTATCCATGAGGTAATGTATGAGTACATAAGAATCATTTTTATTAATTAAAAATCTAGTTATATAATCATGGGGACTCTAACCATCCTTCAAGCTACAATAATTTGAGAACCTATAAAAAAAAACATTGTGAATTCTTAGAGAATGCAAAACATCAATTTATAGGAAAATAGCCAAGTAACAGACAAAAACATAAAAGACCCAAGGAAAACAAGAGAGACATATAGTTAAGTTTACCAGCTGCTATAGTTCTTTTTCATTACAATATGTGAAACAACATAAGATGAAACATTTATGAGTGGAGAGGGTAAAGGAAATAAGAAAATCCACACTTAACAATCATAATACAGTTTTCCCCTATTCTATTTCATTCTCCTACCAAGGAATTACTGTTACTCTCACTTTTTAAATCACCAAATTAACAGTAGAGTAAAATAAAATGAGAAAATTAAAAATAAGACAAATGTATTTCTATCACAAAATTATTAAAATAGCTTATTATGTAATAAGCACATATCTTTTCTTCTGCCATATATTCTTTCACATTCTTGTCTATATATTTATAAATGAGACTTTAGAGGAAAGAAAGTAAAAGGGAAGAAGGGAGCAAACAGCATCAAGCTTAAAATTCCTCAATCAAAAATGATTCTAAATAAGGACTGGTTGATTAATGCAAGACTTTATAAACTGGTATGTAAAAATGTTATCCCCCCTCCCCAAACTATTCCTACAAGCCAACTCACTACTTTTGAAATTGACATGTAAGATAAGATCACAGAAAATGTTAAGCATATAACACCCTCACTAAATATATTTCCAAATTTTTCCACATCTTCTAATAGAAGAGTCAGACCTTTACATTCATTGGCATAAACTATTTTGTAAAATAAAATCCTATTTAATTAGTCTATGTTAAATTAATTAGAAATCTGAAAATAGTAATTTTAATTTTCATAGATACTGCTTAGTGCCAATATCCCCTCCAAAATTAAAAATTACATAATTTTTCATTTTTAAGGATTCATAATGCAAAAACAGAAAGAACTAAAAACTATTACCAGAATAAAACAGCTACTACTCTGAGAAAAGACTACAGTAAACACAGCATTAATTTTTATTAACTATTTAATCTATTTTTAATCTATTAACTCTGTGAACTTTATTTTCCCTAATATCTTTGAGACACATGGTAAATGTAATTTTAAGTACATATTACCAGGTGCTAAAAATAATAATGAAGTGCCCATTCCCAATTACTACAGAAATGGGCCTTTGATAAATTACTTAAGTAAATAAAAATGAAATCTTTTATTAGATTTTTAGTTTTCTCTTGAATCAATCTAAGGAAACAAAAATATTTATAACTGACAATGGTAACATTACCACAAATCATTTTACTAAAGTATGTAAACTAAAATCTAAATGATGCAAAAGGATAAATAAGCTGTCCCTAAAAGAGTATCTATTTATTCACACTCTGCCTGTTTCAGATTAAAGTGGCTTTGAATTTTGTTTCTTTTTTTAAAAGTTTGAATTTTGTTTTCAAAATTACTAAATATAAGTTTATATAAAGAGAAAATTCACTAGTAAACAGAAACTGGGTACTCACTTGACCTAAACATACTGAACGGCAATGCCTAACCAAGTTATTATCATCTGAGACCTTTGCTCCCTGTTTGGATTATACTGATAAAATTTATGACCTTACTCTGCGTATATTAGTGTCTCTACCTAACTTTGGCTAAAAAATGCTGTACAATCATTACCTCTACATACAGTTAAATATTAATTGCATTTATAATCAAAAGTGTTCAGGGCCATCTTTACAACACGCAAATTGTTTTCCCTTTGTCAGATGTAGCATTTTGCAATTACTTGGCCAACCGATTACCAACCAGATGACTTGCTTGCAAATGAAGTTTTATTCCACATTACTGCCATAGCATTCACTGTCCAACCAGTCCCACTAACACAGAAGCTAACTACTCGCCCTGCACTGTACTGGCCTGCATCTGTAACACTCGGACCTGTGTTCAATCCACGTCTCTCTTCGGGAGAGTGCCAACTTTAACAATAGAATCAACCATACGCCACCAACGCACAATGGTCCTTACTCGCCACGGATTCCCGGCCACCGCAGATACATTAGGCCGATTCCTTTACAGATTTTTGACAGACTTAACACCACGAACCTTGTGTCTGTCCTTGGTGCTGAAACGTACTGGCTTTTTCCCCCTGCTCCTCCACTGAAAAAATGTCATCTGATCCCAATTTGAGAGGATAAAAAGACTTCCTAATTGAGGGAGTCTGATGATAGGAGGTTTAAAAAAGGAACGGTAACTTTCAAGCCTGAGACTGCTAACTAGTGTGCCGGGGAGAAGGTGCTGCTAGAAACATCCAGAGGGCAATTCCCCGGGTGCAGGAGCCCAGGGAATCCGGACTGCGGCAAAGATCGGGAACGCCCGGCCGGGGCAGCGACCACCGGCGGGAACGCCGGGCGGCGAGGGCGGCGAGGGGCGCCGCGGGGCGACCAGGGCGACTTTCCGCACCACGCCGCGAACCCCGGGTCCTTTTGTTTCTAGGGTAAAGGTAGGGCGGGTGGGTTGAGGGGAGCCCGCGCTTGCACTTATTTGCACGGGGGGGACAACAAAAGACCCCAGCGCCCAAGCGGACGGCGTCGGCAGAGCTGGAGCGGCCGCGGCGCCGCGACCCGGGCTCCGTCCCTCTGCTCACCGTCCCGGCCGCTCTTACCGTCCCGGTCGCACAGCTGAATGGCCTCCAGGCTGAGGTTCTTGATCACCTCCTCACACGGGCTGGTGGGGCTGTTGAGGGCATGATCCAGGCGCGGCACCTCCATTTTTCCAACCCCTTTCTCAAGCCCACCTGCTTCGTATCCAGGCTCCCTCGGCGGGCAGGATGGGCAAGAAGGGCGGGAAAGGGAGGGGGAGTGGCGGAGGGAGGGGAGGGCGCCCGGGACGCGGCGCTGAAGGACCGAGGCTGAGCCTCGAAGCTAGAGAGCCGCAGCCAAGGCGACGGCCGTGGCAGCAGCTCCGGGGAATGTGCGGCTCTGAGAGACCGAGCGGGACCCGGCGCGAGGGCGGGAGGCGCGCGTTCCCGACGGGGAGGGGACGCAGCGCGCGGGGAACGTGAGGGAGAAGGCGCGGCGCGCGCACGCGCGCGGGAGGACGCGCCCACCTGCTGGCGCGCGTGAGGCTTCCGACCCCCGAGCCGGCGGCAACGGCGGGCTGGCGCCAGGGCGGCTGCGGGCGCCGGGCGCGCGCCTCGCTCTCTCCCCTGGTGACCGCGATTTGTTGTTTTCTATCTGCTCACAGTGTCAGGCGAGCCGAGTTGACACTGAGGGGTCTTCACCAGGAGGCGAGGGCGAGCAGGTTAGTTGTTCATCAAGGATTGCAAATGAAAAGTAAGAGCCCAGCCTGTACCGCGGTGTTGGAGCCAGAGCGCTCTCTCCCCCTTTCAAGGTCCGGGGCTGTGCGCTGCCTGGACCCTGCCAGCTCAACCTGAGCGGATTACCTGGAGAGTGGGGGCCGGGGGTGGAGAGGGACAGCGTTTCGGCCACCTGCGAAGGAGGAGCAAACGAGGAAATTCATTACCGCCGGAAAGGTGAGGGCATGAGAAGATGCCAGCTAGCCTGCGAAAAAGGCAGCAGACGTGCTTCGAGGCCAACAGCCACTTAGCCCGCCTTCCTAGCTCTCATTCATTCCTGCATTCGGCGGATGACTATTAAAGGCTCGCCCTGTGCCAGACATCGTTCTGGGCGCTAACGAAGGGAGGATAAACAGCACCTGCTCTCGTGGAAGGAATCTTTGCTACAATAGAAAGTGAAGATTGATTTCTGCTTCCTCAGACTACCCTAAACTTGTGCCCCATTGCTTTTAATCACACTTAAGATTCTGCAGTGCACTTACTGGATGTGTAAATGTTTTAAAAATAAACAGAGTGGTCACACACTATTGACCTCTGTTCACATTTGCTTCTAGTTTTTATTTTTGTTACTATCTCAGGACCAAAAATAGTGCCTCTCCTTTTCTCAGAGTGTGTGCTTGTTGTAAATTAATTTAAGTTACTTTTTATTGATTTTATAATTTCAAACAAATGTTAACCAGTAAGCAACAATTTACATATAGATCGATTGCTATACGCTACCCTTTCTTCCATTTAGCCGTAACATAAGTCTAGTTGATTCATCCACAGTAAATGGAAGGACCAGCTTAAGCCTTGAAAAATAAGCCTGTGAAAATACTTGGTACAATAGCATGTTAATAAAAATGAAAGATAATTAGGTAGCTTAAGCGAAATGTCCTCATTATGAACTTAGGTAGTGAGGAAGATGGATCTTTTTGAAGTTTCAAAGAATTCTTATGTTAATGTATGGGTGTCCCCAAGGAGAAGGTAAATTATTACCTGTTAAGAACTATCACAAGAGGATATTTATTGATGATTTTTCGGGGTTTGAAAGCCTGACTCTTAGGACTAAAAATTGGTACTGCCAGTGCAATCACAGTAGAGCAGGATAGTAAATTGGAGCAGAGTAGTCTCCAATTATAAATCTTGAAAATTGTAGACTAAAATAACAATTGACTGATAAGTGAGAAATATGCATATAATTAAAGCTGTAACTCATACAATATTTATTAAGCACCTGCTATGTTCAAAACAACGTGCTGCATGTTAGAAATTTGGAGTTCAAATCTCTAAGGAAAAAGAGACATTGGAAAAGTAAAAGTATCATGGGTATTAAAAGGAAGTATGGGAGCTTTTGGAAGCATATACGGAGGTTGTAACCTAGTTTGGGTTGTCAAGAAAACCTCCAAAACATTAAGGGAATGGGAAATTATTGAAAGGCTTTAAATAGGGAATTAACAAGATCAGATTTATAGGCTAGAATGTTTGTGTAATTGGAAAGGGGGTGAAGTTTTGAGAAACACTAATGTAACTTTCTGGGTATAAGACCCATTCAATCCAAGGCAGTTTTCCGCTGAGTATTTGGATTATCACATATGAAATACCCAAGAGTTTAATGTTTGATATCCAAGTTAGGATTTTTAGGCTTCAAATCAAGGCATTGTCAAGAGGTTGTTTATGGTCTAACTTATTAAAATTAGGCCTGATGGACCAAATGATAGTTTCTCCTCTCGAAAAGACAAGATATCTTAGTCTATTATAAAGGCTTAGGCCAGAGATTGATATAGGAAGGTGGTTGTGATGAGATAGGTAAAGTAGAAGAAAATCCTTCTCTCTTTCACTCAGAGAATTATGGAAAAGGCGCAGAAGAGCTCAAGAAAAGCAACCAAAACATTTTTACTCACTCCCACCTTGAGGATGGGGCTGAGGAATTGTGGCTTTTTAGCAATACCCAGATTGGTATAGGAAAACTCAAGGACAAAGAAATTTCTTTCCCGGTTCTCAGATCTCTGGGAGGATATCTTTTGGGCAGGCTGAGTAGGGATCACATTCAAGCAACCTTGAACAAAGCATCATGATTAGGCAGAAACAGGGAAGTATTTATTTCCAGAACTGATGAAAGTTGCTTTGTACTCAGTAAGTAGCAAGAGTTGAGAGCTAGCAGACTTGCCATAAAGCAAGATATTAAAAGAGCAAGGTGATTTTTTTAGCAAAGCCTATAGGGTTGACTTTCTTGACCAGGTATTTCTAAAGAACCAAAGAGATGAGCCATATCAGTCAGACCGTCTTTAGCTACTTCTGGTCAAGTGAAAGACCAGAAGCAATTAGGCATGTAAGGGATGTCACCTTTGAAACCGTAGAAGACAGAAGGCATCATTCAAAGCCAATGACCTTTCATCTCAATGCTTTCTTTTGATTTTCTCAGATACCATCCAAAATAGGATATGGGTAAAAAGTTGGAAATCTTAAGAGACTGAAGAACTTAACCTAGACTGAAGTTGAAGTTACCAAGAGAACTGATTAAAATACTGGGATTGAACCCAAGTTCCTAGATTAGAGTAAAAAATACATTATTTCCCATCTTCTGTTTCTCAATGAATGAGATTTCATGAGGATGACCAAATCAATTTTAGATAAAGTAAAAATTCTACCTTTTATACCTAAGTTGCAGTATGAGTAATTACAGTCACCATACACTTACATCATTTGTTAGCTTGAGGTGTCTACCATTTCAGTCAAAATCCTACCAAACTTTCAGGCCCCAACTCAAACAGTACATTTCATGTAAAATTCCTTCTTCTGAAACCCTTTTTGCTTTATTTCCTTGAGGTTTTATATATAGTTCTCTTAAAGATACAATCCCACTGTGATTTATAAGTTATTTGTGTACATGAAGAATCAGACTCAAATTTTTCAAGGACCTTAATTATATTTTAATTAAATGCCATTTTCAGTATCAAAGCCATTAACAAGAAGTTACTTCTTAATAATAAATTAAAATCTTCATGAAGTAATCCAAAGTCTTCCTCATTCTGTGTCATTGCCTCCTATGAGAGTAATACAAAGACCTTAATTTTACCCTCTGTAGGTAAAAAACAATAATTCTTTCACTTCTTGCCCATATATATATATATTTGAATCTCTAGGTAGGTACTCCTAGTTCTTTCAAACGTTTGTAATATCACATTGTTTTGAGTCTATCTGCCACTCAGGACACTTTCCTCTGGATAGCTCCAATTTTCAGAGGAAATTGCATTCATTTCCTTTTGTAACACTACCATAACTTTTCCTAAGCTTATTTCCTAACTTTATTATAAATGGAAGGACAAAAGAAAACTCAGAATTGACAGTAACAAAGTTGAAAGCAATTCAGATGTTAGGTAGTGTCTAGACTTATGAAGATCAAGTAACGTAATACATATGAAAGTATTACATGAACTGTAAGATACCTCAAAACTTAGGGTATTATAGGACACCAACAACCCCATTAAGAAAGGATATCTAGTCAATTTTACAGTACAAATTTATGGAAATAATCATTTTAAGACCGAGAATTTGCATATTTATAATATGTTTATGGTGAGTGTGTTTGGACTTTTAAAACACAAGGATGGTTTATCATATGCAAATCAATAAATGTGATATACCAAATTAACATAATGAGGGACAAAAACCATATGATAATCTAAATAGATGTAGAAAAAGTATTCAATATTCAACATCCTTTCATGATAAAAACTCTCAACAAATTATTGAAGGAATATACCTCAATATAAAGGACATGCATGGCAAGCCACAACTAACATCATATTCAATAGTGAAAAGATGAAAGCATTCCAAGTTAAAATCAGGAAAAAGATGTCCATTCTCACCACTATTCAACATAGTGTAAGAAGCCTAGCCAGAACAATTAGGCAAGAAAATGAAAGAAATGCATTAAAATTGGAAAGGAAGAAGTTAAATTACCTTTGTTTACAGATGACATGATGTTATATATAGAAAACTCTACAGACTCCACCAAAAAAAAAAATCTATTAAGACTAATAAGCAAATTCAGTCTTTTTGGGATACCAAAAGGGCATCCATTGTGTTGATATGGTAACAAAAAATATCAAGAAAATAATCCTATTAACAACAAAAAGAATAAAACACTGAGGAATAAATTTAACTTATGAAGTGAAAAACCTGTATAATACAAACTATAAAACATTGATGAATGAAATTGTAGAATACACAAGTATATAGAAAAATATGTTCATGGGTTGGAAAAATTAATATAGTCAAAATGTCCACATTTCCCTAAAGCAATCTGCAAATTTAATGCAAGCCCTATCAAAATTCTAGTGGTGTTTTTCACAGAAATAGAAAAAACAATCTTAAAATGTGTATGAAAATATAAAAGACCGCAGACCTCAGGCAATCTTGAGCAAGAAGAACAAGCTAGAGGCATCACACTTTCTGATTTCAAACTATATGACAAAGCTAAGTTACAGTAATCAAAACAGTATGGAACTGGCATTAAACAGATACACAGACCTGTGGAACACAGTAGAGAACCTAGACGTAAATCCACACAATTAAAATCAATTGGCATTTGACAAAGGTGCTGAGAGCACTCAACGGAGAAAGGACTACCTCTTCAATTAATGGTGTTGGAAAAATGGATATTCACATGCAGAAAAATGAAATTAGGCCTTTATATTACACCATGTAAAAAATCAAAGTGCATTAAACACTTAAATGTAAGACCTGAAATTGTAAAACTACTAAGAGAAAAACATGGGGTATAAGCTCCATGATATACTTCCATGGGGTATAAGCCAGGCAATGGTTTTCGATATGAATCCAAAGGTTCAGGCCACAAAATAAAAAATAAACAAATAGGATTATTTGAAAAGAGAAGATATTGGTCAAAGAGGACAAACCTTCAGCTGTAACATGAATGAGTACTGGAGTCCTAATGTTCAGCATGGTGGCTATAGTTAATAACAATGAGTTGTATACTTGAAATTTGCTAATGTAGTAGATCTCAAATGTTTTCAACACACACACACACACAGGGTAACTGTGAGTTGATAGACATGTTGATTAGCTGACTTGTAGGTAATTTCACAATGTATGCATATTTCAAAATATCACATTGTAAATCCTAAATATACACAATTTTTATTTGTGGGTCATACCTCAATAGAGCTGGAAAAATATAAATTTTTTTAATGATCTCACCCCCTCTTTTCTGGGTGTGAGGGATGAGGGCACAGTGAAGTTTCTTATTTGTCTTTTTCTTTAGTTCAATAGGTACAACATGCTACTTCTTGCCTCACTTGTGCCCCCTATTTAGGAGAGAAGTTGTATGCAGGAGAGAAATTGTCTTCCTGCTTTTCTTCTTCATCCTTTCTCTTTTTTCTGATTCCTTTCTTCACACATTGTTAAATCGCTTTTATTTTTAAAATTATCTTACTTGAACTAAACAGTTGCTGTCTAGTTTCTTAATATCCTTACGTATTTAAGGAACTCATTGTAAAATATGAAGTGTTATCAGTGTTCATTGCTTCCATTTATTTTAAATACTCATACAACTTATCCATTTTAAGCATTCTCATTCTTACTCTTTATATGTCATTTGGATTTGGTAAGATTTAAAAAATTACCAAATATAAAGACCTTTTACTACCTGCATCCTCTTTGATACTTCAGCAGTTTATTCGTGCTGAACTTTTGTAGTGCTAAACTCTACTGAATTTCTTCCTACCTGTGTGCTTAATGTTTATCAACTCCATCTTATATGATGCCCCCTTGAGTGTAGGTTTTCTTTAAAGTTCAACCTTTGACATTATGTTCTTTTCTGTTTAAAGTTATTTCCTCTGAGAATTCATGCATTGTTATGAATTTTAATCTTCTCTTAATGCTTAAATTCTCACCCCTATTGTCAAATTCCTATTTCAAATACCAAACTCTAAACAAATCTATTCCTAACTGTCTAATGAACATTTTTATCTACATTCCTGTAATCATTTTCTAATAATCAACTCCTCCCCCAAACTGATTTCCTTTTCTAATTTCCCCCATTATAGTTACAGACAGCATTATTCTTTAGTCACCTTATATCACCCAACTTTTTGGTTTTCTCTCTTCTTTTTCATATCCAACTATCGTCAAAGCCATTACAATTTTGCACTATTTCTTGGATATGTGACTTTCCCTGAATTACTAAAAGTACTACTACCATATTAGGTTTTCATCATTTTGGTCAGATTATTGAAATTACAGTGTATATAGTCCTCCTACCTCTCTTCTTTAATCTATGCTGCTATGAAGACCAAACCAGTAAAACACTTTGTTAATCAGAACTTGCTCAATAATTTACACTGGTAATCTATTTTTGTTCTACAATTAATGTTAAGCTACTTAAGAATTTTAGGCAGGTATATGACAATTACAAAGCAGTTATAAGAAGATAAATCTGCCCATGTTTCATAGACTGAATGGAATTGAGGTAGACTGGAGTTTACCAGGAGATTATTATAGTTTAGAACATGCTAAAAAAATAAGGTATTACAGTCTGGGACAGTATAATTGGTGAAGAAAAGGAAACAATGGATTTCAGAGAGTGCTGTACCACTATTATGTTTCTCACATTTTTTATCATATGTGTCTTTATTGTGATGAAGTATGAAATATAAAGCATAATGCAGAGATTTAAAAGTTTAAAAATATGTCACATACAAGCTATAAAATGAACAAATGTCAGTGATTTCATTCAACTCATAAATAGTAAAGAAACAAGTAGAACATTAAGACTGGTTCAGAGAAATGGGCATGAATAACCAGTAAAGAATTTTGAAATATACCTTTAGATAGATATAAAACTATTTGATATTTGAGTTTTTTTTAAGTCATAAAGAGGTCCTTCAATATTATGATATTGTAAAAGATTAAATTGTTCACTCATAATACTGACCTTTATATACTATGAATATTAATACTATTATATAGCATCACATGACCATGAAATGTATAGTATTCACTTTCCTAGCATTTAATATCCAGTAGTTATTTTCTGAGGATATAAAGATTATCCTTAAGAACTAAAGTGACATCTTTAGTTGGAGCTATTGCATATTTGTGAATAAACAAAACTAAATGAAAAATGGCTCTCAAAATAGCCTGTCTTGGAATATCCTCTGCTGACATGAGTTAAAATTTGAAAGGAGTTGGTATCAGGAAGAAGAAATCTTGGGCAGGATGGAAAAGAAAGAACTACTCTGTAGACAGAACCACTTAGGGAGTTTTTCTCTTCTTTCTGATCAAGCCTCTCTTACTCAGTACCTATTACGATGGAGCATTCTCAGAATGTGTTCAAGTGCATAACCCTCCATAAATACGTGGTCAGAGAATCTTGGAAATAAAGTATATGTGGTGATCAGCACAGTTGTAAGTGCATAGCCACAATTAGTTTGCCACGAGTTCCAGACTGTTCTTACCTTCACAGATCTACCTTTCTAGTTTTGAGCTTTTCACAAGGCTATAACTAATTCCCTTAGGTCTTTACATTACTGACAAACAAACCCTTTAGTCTATTTCTCTTGAAAACAGTTCAAAACTGCTCCACTGAAACCTTAATTAGTTAGTGTCCCTTTAAATATAACCACAGAAATTTCCTGATTAGTCTTTCTCAAGGATTTTTATCTTAGTAGAATCAGGAATGTGACTTTTATAATTTGGAACGTAGTTTAGTTTCCCTAAGCTAAAACAAATGCCTACAGGATCTCTAAAAGCCCCTTCATTTTTCTGAACATTCCCCACCCTCCTCAAATTGTATTGTAACATCAGTGATATTATATCGATCACATTGGACATACACTCATTGGTATAATAAGAAAGATTAATTTAACAACCACATTCTGTCTTGGGACTTTCTCTGTAATACTTGTGTAAACAAAACTACCACACTGCATTCAATTAGAGTTTGACTTTCAGGACTTCATCCAAACTAGGTTTTCTCCAAAGTCCATAATGAGAAAAACTTCAGGGTGGGTTGAGGCTTGCTACAGAGATTACTCATCAATAGCATCTCCTGCATGACCAGCCAATGTTATGTATGCATGTGCGTATGTATGTGTGTACAAAGTCAATGTACATTATTAAGTAGCAATTGGGATTTCTGTTATGATACAAAGGGAAACACTTTCCTTGATAGCATCACCCCCTTCCCCAAGTTAATTGCTATTTTCTTAAAATTCAGATAAATGAAGTTGCTTCTGGTTAACTATTCTTAGTAAGGGAAGACAATCTGCCTAAACATTAGCTTAGTAGATATTTAGAGAAAGAAATTCAACTAGAAAGTGTCAATAATGAGGGCCTCAGGGACAGAAGAGTATGGTCATCTCTCAGTATCTTCATGCTATTATGTGGTAGATTCAACCAATTGTGATTAAAAAAATTTTTTTAATAATTAATAGTTCATTCATTACTAAAGATGTACAGACCGTTTATTTCCTTGTCATTATCTTCTGAACAATAGATTATAAGAACTATTTTTGTAATATTTATATTATATTAGGTATTATAAGTATAATCTAGAGACAATTTAACCTATACAAGAGGATGTACATATGTTATATGTAAATATTAGCCATTTTATATCAGGGACTTGAGTATCTGTGGAGTTTGGTCCTATGGGGGGATCCTAAAACCAATTATCCATGGATACTGACGGATGATGACATCATAAAAGTCCTCACTATTAGGATGCATGCAAGACTTTATGGTTCCAATCTGTGTTCATATTCATTGTATAATATTCATAAAGTTGTCAAATGTTTGCAATATTGGAAGATTTCTTTTACCACTGCCTTTCCTATGTATGAAATTTCTCCACAATGGCTAAGCCAAGTTGTATATCAATATGTCTAGCAATTAGAAAACTGTTTCCTCTTGAGGTAGCTTGTTCTATCTGCAGAGAGTTCTAGTCTCATTACACTGAATCAGAAACTTCCCACTCTTAATGTTTTCCTATCTTGGCGACACAGAGAACAGTTAATTCTTCTTCACATGAGAACTACATACATATATATTTGTGTATATATGTGGTTCAGAACATAATATCTCTGATTTTTCTTTCCTCCAGACAAAAAATTTCCAAATATTGAAGCTCTTTCTCAAGGATATTATGACCTTGTTATCTTCTAAATTTTCTCTAAAATTATGTATTTTCCTCTTAAAATATAATGTCTAGAACTAAACAAGAGGTGGTCTGATCACAACAGAATAGTTCTATAGCCATCTAAACTATTCAATTATAAATAAATATTTTAAATTAGTCTATTCACATTCAAATCAGTCTATTCACATTCAAAAATGATCTTTGATTATTATTTGACAATGTATGTCTATTCATATTCATCATTGTAGTCATAATAACTTTCATGTATTACTCTTTATAAGAGCCTTCTTGAAGTTTTGTATTTCTAAGCTAAAAAATTACAGTTCTCATTTTTATAAATCATGAACAATATTAAAGTTCACTATGCATAACATAAAAAGTGAAATAACTGCTACAGTGTAGTTACATTTTGTGTAGTCTTTTGGTTACTCTATGATCCTTTAGACTTTTACATCAGGGCTTGTCATGAAGCTTGATGAGAGTTCCTATTTATGAGAAGTGTTATATAACCACAAAGTATTTGTGGATTCACACATTTTGTGGGATAGCTCATGGGCTAATCTTCCATGGTACAGAGGGTGTTGACAGTCCATGAAATGGAGCAAGAAGCCTTATTTCAGATATTCACAGGAGAAACCTGACAGTCTTGTATGGATTTAGTTAATACTCCAGTCTGATAGAGGAAATTATTTCTTTGGTCTCTCATTTGGTGTTTCTCTTATCACAGCATTTAATTTTTCCCCTACTAAAATGGTGTACAGCTAAAAATAGCAACTTGACTGATCACAAAACTGAGAAATAAAAGGCCCTTAATTAAACATAGCCAAAGAAAGACTAAGTCTATAGAGAACTGTAGAAAAAAAAGTCCTAACTTTGCAGGGAACCAAACTGATGAGAAGTTAATTCTAAGCCATCACCTGCCAAAACTGAGCTTTGGACACAGACCAGGCACATTTAGTTCATTCTTGTCCCACAGCACATTCTATTGCCCTGGTTTCTGTTTAATAATATTTCACTCTCATATATACAAGGATCAACCATTCCTTATAGATCTTTTTCTTTTTTATTTCGTATCTCATAATAGCCTAATGCCCTTGTGGATAGAAGGGTAGGGTCAGGAAAAGAAAGCAAAAGCAAACAGTGATGATACTCAGTATGACTATTACAGACCTTCATTACTCAGCTTATTTCTTTCTGTCCTAAAGGTGTCTTTATAAATGTGACCCCAAACAAACGTTTACTTTAAGAAATATCAGTATATATTCAAACAATGTGCCTAGTGTCACATAAACAAATCAAACATTTCATTTGTTTTATATTATTTAAATATTTTTTGAGGGTCTGCTTGAAGTTTTTCCTAAAACACAGCTCATGATGTCTTTGTCCCATTCGTAAGAGGCTGTGAATTACAGTAGTAGATGGTACAAATGATATTTACCGGTTTTACCTTCTTTTATAATTTATTGTTTCAGGTTCAAGGAGGATATAAAACATTAGGTTACATGATTTGCATTTGTTAGGTAAAGTCTCTCTTATAATTGTGTCCCACCTCCAAGAGGTGTGCCACCCCTCTATCCCCTCCCTTCTCCCTTCTCCCCACTCTCTCATTCCCCTGCTCCCACCTTGAGTGATACGAGTTTTTCTCTTATATGAGTGTGTATTAGATTGTCTACCGGCTTCATATTAGAATTGAGTGCATTGGATTCTTGCTGCTCCATTCTTGTGATACTTTACTAAAAATCGTCTGGTCCTACCTTCTATAGAGGAGCAGCAAAATCCATATGGGCCACCACTTATGATTTTTTTTTTGCCAGAACTTAATTTGGATATGTTAAGATCTTACTTTAAAGCTATCGTCTTTTCTTTCCCACTCTTAAGACCTCAGTTCCTTTGTCAACATAATGTTCCTAAATGATTTGAAAGGGCAAACTTGTGGAATTGTTTATACATCTGAGTTATAAGGTAATTTAGAGCTTTCAGTTTCACCCTAGGCCCCTTGACCAAATCTATCTGCTGCCCCTCAACCCTGACTACATAGAAAACAGCTAAATGCAAATCAACTAAAAACTTTTCTTTCTTTTTCTTTTTTTGGATGGTAGTGGCCTGTGGATAATGGATAGTAGGGAGGAATTTGCCTCATCATTTATTTAAAGACTAGAATCAACAAATATAAACTCCACTGGTTTGATAAATGCAATTTAACCAAGAATTTTAGTGCTTCCTTTGTGTAGGTGTTAAGTGCTAGGACACAGAAGTATCAGACTTTCTTTTTAGAGTGAATTTACCAATGAAAGTATATGAACTACTGCTATTGAGGAAACATCAACTTTACAAAAATAATTTGCTTTTTATGTTATGGCACACATTACAAACCTTTTCTGGTCAGACAGAAAGACATTGACAGTTTTCGGGCATACCAATATCCAGACTAAACATGTATAAAATATGACATCGTGTCTTTACTCTAGTTCGCTATTCTCTTTCATTTCCCATGTTGTTGGTTTGTTTGATAATGGTACCAGCTGACCTACACTTGGCATTCTACATAGCAAGCAGGTGCTTGAGAGTATCGATTTAGAGGAGAAGGGCAAATGAAGAGGGAGGAAAGAAATAGGAAAGCATTAAAATGTTTATCAAGGTATTTGTAAATATTGATGTTTCACCTTTTCTCACAAAGAGCTTAGAACAAGACAAAATGTGGCAAATGCTGTAGGACAAGAAAAAAACATGTGCTGTGCAAGCAGTAAGAAGGGAGAAATTAATTTCGGCTAAGGGAAATTTATGTGAATACAACACTTGTTCTGAGTGCTGTGAGTATAATAAACTAAAGTGCCATCATGTTGCTTCTTCAGGCACTACTGAAAGTGCTGCTGAGTCAACCATTTTATCCTGTGGTGGTATCCACAAAAGCATTGATCTTAACCCTAAAAACACTTTTTATTTTCTTTTTCTCTGGTCATATCAGAAAAGATCAGGTTCTTCTAATAGGCAGGAAGGATACCTTCTCTAGATGCAATGGCTATTTAACAACGAGGAATATGAGATCAAATATTTGCAGCTTTAATTTCATTTAATGTCATGAAAGTACATGTGTATGCTACAAAATAACTTCATATTATTTTAAAGACTAAAATTAGGAGTCTTCTTTATTTTCTTATTTTATCTAAATATAAGAATTGCTCAGGTTTGCTTGGCAGAGCTATTTTTTGAAAATATGGGCTTCTGAATATTGACTCAAGTTTGGTTGATTTTGAATGATTATATACTCTACCATCTATTTTAATTTTTAAATAGTTAAAATTGGTTATTTAGTATTGTTGCCTTACAATATATTCCATGACTATTATATTTAAAATGTATAAGGCTATTTAGTCTTTTATAATTGTAAGAATTATATTCCTAATAATCAAAATCATAGTAATTTCCATTTTCATAACTTCAATAATTCTCTTTTCTGCTGTTATCTTCAAATAAAGCCTAGAAAAATAAACTGGACACGTTTTATAGATGCTGCCTAACATCGACACAACACATGATTTCCCAAACAAATTTGCAAGTAGCATCATTATTCCATACCCAGTTTGCTATACCAATAAGCACTGTATAAAGAAACCACATTATGTAACTTTTCAATTCCAGTTTTTACCTTAGTGGGTTTTTTGAATTGAGATATGCATGTATTTATTTATTTTGTTTTTTGTAGAGACAGAATCTCACTTTATCGCCCTTGGTGGGGTGCCATGGAGTCACACAGCTCACAGCAACCTCCAACTCCTGGGCTTAGGCAATTCTCTTGCCTCAGCCTCCTGGGACTACAGGCGCCTGCCACAACACCCATATATTTTTCTGTTTTTTGCAGTTCAGTCAAAGCCAGGTTTGAACCTGCCACCTTCAGTATATGGGGCCGGTGCCCTACTCAATGAGGCACAGGCACTGCCCAATATGCATGTATTTATTTGTGTGAGATTACCAGTTATTTAATCTGTAAAATTATGCTCCATGCTTACAAAATATAAAAATATTTATATCTCAGCTTAGTACATTATAAAAGAGTCATGTTTCATAAATTCTTTGTTTTAGGAAACAGGGTCTCACTATGTTGCTTAGGCTGAAGTGCAATAGCTATTCTTAAATATGAACACAGCTCACAACAGCCTTGAATTCCTGGGCTCAAGCGATCCTCCCGTCTCGGCTTCCTGAGTAGCTGGGACTACAGGCATGTGCAACTGTGCCAGGCTAAAATTGTAAAGTAATCTTTTATAATAATTCATATATATTGGCAGGACCACCTTTTCTCTTTTATCATTATGATTTATGAACTTGTGTTAGGCATATACCATCAAAATATACCTCACTTTTTTTCTTTGACTCCAGTGTAAATTCAAAGATAGTTTGGAAAAGATTTTTTAAAAAGAAATCACATTTATGATTTTTTTTCTAGTTAAAAAAAAACCTGAACAAAGAAAAGTATTAAGCACACTTAGGTCTATTCTATCACATACTGATTATAACTCCAGGCATATAGGACTGTAGGTGACAGAGAAATGTGTTTTCTTAAGATCTTTTTTACTTGTGTTTCTGTATCTACTGTATTCAGCTTTTAAAGTCGTGTAAGAGGTCCTTTTCTTTACCTTAAGCCTGGGATGCTGATGCTTTCCTCAACTTGTGTCTACCTACTCCTTACTTGTCCCAATGTGACACACAAATCGTGGAGAAAAAAAGTGCTGTATTATGTATGCAATGACAACTAGTATGAAAAATCTTTTTGTGTTGATGGATTAATTTTTAAAAGCTGACTTGAACAGAAATGGCTTGGAATTTATAAAATGACTAACAACATTTATTGAGAATCAATAGACATTTCTTCTAAGTACTTTGCACATATTAAATCATTTAATGCTCATAATAAGTCTACAAAGTAGTTACTATTTCTATCCACATTTTACAGATGAGGAAAATGAGCACAGAGAGTTTTTCTCAAAGTCACAGACCTTGGCTTTGAACTCAAAAAACTTGGCTATAGGCATAGTCTTTACCTTTACATTCTACAAAAAGCATATGTATATATCCAAATTCAGCATTTTTACTTCTAATTAGAAATCAATACTGGGTACACTTTTACAACCCACTACTATAGTTAACATTTTTGCAAAGAATAATCACTTTACATTTTCTTTACTGAGGAAATAAAAACACCAATCCATAGTCATTTTAAACTCTTTTTAGTGTTATATAATTTCTGTAGTCATACAGCCTTTTGGTAAGTTTTTTTTCTGTGATAGTGATTTCAGAGTAGAGACTTGGAGAATGGTTCTAAGGTTAGAAAGATTAGCATTTTCTTCACCTCTAGTTTCATCAGCCTTAGGGTTATATGGAAAAGCATTTATTTCTATTGAAATATAATGAATTTATATTATCTTTTATATAAAGCAAAGACGCACCTATACACAATTCCTTTGAGTAATAGAAGAAACTCGCTATATCAGTGGCTCTCAACCTTCCTAATGCTGTAATGTATTTTCATTGTTAAAAAGGAGTTGTGACCCACAGGTTGAGAACCACTGCCCTATATGATCTATGGTTCTAGGTCAACCTAACTTATAGCTTCAATTGTCTGCAGATAAAAATTAATAGTTACTGTAACCCAAGGCTGCCTCTGGGTTGCCTGATATAGATTTGCTGAAAATATAAAACGAATGAGAATTAAAATAGCCTTTAAAATAGCATTTTGGAATCTTTACACTTACAAGTAATTTCTTTCATGATGGTTACTTAATCACTATGTATTATTCTTATTGTACCTGTTTAAGAAATGATGAGCCATCTATCTTTAGAACAATTAATTTTGGGTTATTTGCATACATAAAAGATAACCAAGGAAAAGAAAACAAAACAGCAACCTGATCATTATGCCTATGTTATTTTCTTTGATGCAAAATGGAAATGTAACTTGATTACATAATCACTTGGAATTTTCTATGCATAGGAGAAGCATTAGACTAAACATTGTGAAATGCATATAATGGTATACTGGCAAACTGACTCTAAAAAGGCTTGATTTGTACAGTTTGCAAGTTTTTGTGGTTGAAATATTCCCACTATGGGCTGATTTTAAGCTATCAGTGGTTTAACAACCAACTTGAAAAAATTACTGAAAATCTAGTAATCAGTTCTCACACACAACTGAATTTATGATTCTGTGACTTAGTTACCTAGTTATAATGATGATGAATGCAGTAGAATGATGTATTAATAGCCCCAGTTCTTCACACCTTATATATCTACATCCTATGCCAGCAAACTTAGCAATATCTCTCAGTGATTTTTCTGGAGCCAGCTAACTGATTTGCTTTGACCAGTGGGATGTTAGCAGGCATGACACTGCAGAATGCTGAAAAAGACCTTCTATATTTTTACTCTTGAACTTCTGCCATTGCTGTGAGAACATACCTGGGAAAGCAAAGCCAAATTGCTCCTGTCACTGTGACTAATACTATGCTAAATCAGTTGACAGCCACCAATCCCAAGATATGTGAGTGAACATAGCCTGCATCACCAAATTTGTCCACTCGACCTACTGCTGAGGGCAGATACAATAAGCAAGTTCAGCTAAAGTCAGCCAAGCCCAGACAAGTAGGGTGAGCCACATACCCATATGAGAGAAATACAGTTTAAAAATTATATTTATTGCAATTTTGTGGTTGTTTGTTATGTAAGATTATTTTTTCAATAGATAACTGATACAATGATGTTATTATCTGGCAATGTTAAATTAGGGCAAAGAGAATTTATGCAAGAAGCAATGTGGTGTATGGATGCTTTAGAGTTAGTCAAGCCTGGCTTTGAATGTAAGATTAGACAGCCCTGAGAAATGTATTTAACTTCTCAGTGCCTCAGTTTTCTCATTTTTAAGTCATAGATGACTAGTCTTCCAGAGTTATTATACAAATTGTGTGTGTGTGTGTGTGTGTCTGGATCTGATTAAGAACACAGATCTGGAATCAGACTATCTGGGATTGATTCCCAGCTGCAGCATTTTAACATTTGAAAGCCCTTAGAATTATATATTTTTCACTTATAGTGTGAGAGCTGTTTATACTAGGATTTGGTAAATAAAACCATGCACCCGACATATAATATTTAATCCTTAAATGGTAAATATCATGTAATATATTTCTTTACTATGGAAAAATGAACTTGATATTCTGGTAAAATTAGCTAAACTGATTATTTTTTAATGCTTCCGGAGATGATCTGGGAGGGGAACAGAGTGACCAGGCAAGGTTAAAGCCATGTTTGTAGAACCCCTTTGATCTCCAGAAAATAGGCCCATCCAATCATTACTCTAACAACTTCTAGGAAGAACCTTAATATCAACTTGAAACCCATAAGTATAAATTTGGGGGATCTGTTTAAATTGCTAGCAGGGATATGTGGTTTTGCTTTCCTATTTAAGACATCCATGCAAGCTAGATTTTTCACTAGTGGATAAACTGACTGTTATGAGTCAGGATGAAGGCTTCTTAGATAACATGTATAAAAAAATCAGGAAACAAGTCAGAAAGAACAAGGGTTTAAGAAGATAAAGGACAAAACCAGTGCCAAAAGGCTGACATGGAATGGGACTTCCAACAGACTAGAAAGAGGAAGAGGACTTCAGTATAGTTAATTGTGAATCTGTGTATCTTGATGATAACTCAATATTCCTTGCTTCACAGACAAAGAATAGGAGACCAGGAGCTAAAATAGGTATTTGCCATCAATTTAAAAAAAGGAAAAGAAAAATGGGGTAGTCTTGTAGGTCTTTAGTGAGAAGTAGAGTGTGGTTGTAGGCATATATAGGTCTGAAATTGGATTCTTGTTTGAAATGTGTACTCTCTTTCTGGAGTTAGTACTGAAGATACATCAGCAAACTTGCCAAGATACACAAAATCCACCAACTCCTCCATGGAGACAGATTCACATAGGAAGAATGAGGGAGCCAGAAGAAGCCTGGAACGTGTCTTTAGTGACTTAGAGATTTGGGAGGGAAACTGGAAGACTAAGGGGGGCACAGATGGATTTAGATCTCAAGTTGAAGGTTGTAACTTTGGCACATAAAGAAGGATACAAAAGTGAAAAATGTCTATGCAGATGGTATTAGAAAATAGCTTTTTATCTCTTCATGGTAGTTTTTTATGCTAGGATGATGGATTCTTGGTAAAGCAAGGACTAGCAACTAAAGATCAAGAAGAGAATACATTACATTTTTTAATCTAATTAAATTAGATTGTATTTGAGGAAGAAATGTATGGAGGAAAAACTACAAAATAAGACTTTTTTGAAAACATTAAAGGAAAACAATCATATTGCATCTCTAGTAATTCTTAAGAGAGAAAATTGCAGAAATGAGAATCAGGAACAAAGTGAATTCATAATATAACATGATGCTTGACATAATAGGAGCTCAGTAACCATAGATGGGATAAATATACATAAAGGCTACAGAAAACCTGTAAAATACTGCCTATTTTTTAAAAGACCTGTTAAAAATTAAACATTTAAACTACAGAGGGAAAAACAGTTTCATAAACACCAAGATTTGGTGAGTGGAGTTTATAACTGGAAAATCAAATGGAAATTGTTGGGAAAGCAATCTGCCATGGGCCCTGAGGGTTCCTGCATTTTCTTGCTTGGTTTGCCAAGAATGCAAGATGTTGACCTCATTTTGCCTAGGCCATGCCTCAGTGTTCTGTTTACAGCCAGTAGCCTTGAGGGATAAGGTGATGTTTTTCCCCAAAGAGTGGAAGGTTTACTTTTCTCTACTATGAAGGCTCAATGGTTCTTTTCTCAGGGCAGCCTGCTGCCCATGAAGGCATTCCTTTAGGCCCACTTGGGTTATCCCTGTGCGAATTAGGACATGGGGAACCAAAGCAAACCAACAGGAAGCTCTGACTACTGCTTTGCCATGAATAAGTGCTTTGTTTCTGATTCAGGAATCCTGAACTTTTTGCCAACGTCTATGAAACAGTAACAGATCAGTTGATTAGTTTGTAAGTAGGGTGATATTTCAGACCTTTTATACTTTTTGATAGTAATGGATTGATATGGCTTAATCACAAGAAATAGTTCTAATAGCAGAATGTAATGGTGTATGTAAAAAAAAAAACTTACTGAACATAATGCCTGAGTAATTTTGCTCAATGTAGTCTTGAAAACTATTGATGAGTTAAATGGGGTAAGGGTATTTCAGGTTTTATTGGTTTCCATCTGGTGTTTGAGATTCTACTGAAATTCTGTCTTTGGTGATTTATATTTTTCACTGTAGTCTTGCTAAATTATAACTAACTTGGCCTGTTCTGTTGGGAGAGAAGTGAGTTTTAACATCTAGTTTCTAATTTTACAGTCTTCAGTCAAACTCTAAAAAAATAGTGCTCTTAAGTACTCATTTACAAAAAAATTTGAATCATGAGATAAATAAATTATGATTCATAATGTTAATAAACTATAGAATGATGGGATAACACTATATAACAAGTAAAAAAGGCAGCCTACAGAATTGTTAATTAACATTAACTTCAAAATTTAAAAGTATCTATCTATTGATGATATAGCATAGCCCGAGATGATACATTTCAAAATGTTCACCCTGGTCATAAGGATAGATTTAATGTCTTATTTCTATTTTTTCAAATTTCTGCAATAAACATGTGCAATAGCCATGAAAGTTCTTAAAAATATTAAATTATTACATTCCATATTTGCAACTCACTTCTTGTTAGTGTGCAAGATCTATAGCATATAAAATAAAAAGAGGCTTCCAGATAGATCTTTGTATACTCACATACCTCTCATTTATTATTTTATCTATCTAGTTTGTCCTTTTCAATGTATATGGCCATAAAGTTTGTGTGCAATTTAAATACAACTATTTAAATATTCTATCTATAAATAGGATGTTTTAAGAAATAAATTGTGATCAAGATCATCAAATGATGGGAAATCATAGTGAAACAGTGTTAAATAAGGCAAAGTACCTTTATGCTTTAAAGGCAGAGACAGCTGGGTTCAAGAGAGTTGTACCTCTTGCTAACTGTGTCAATGATGAATGTCATGTTACCTCACTAAACCTCATTTTCCTCACCTGTGAAGAATGGCAATATGTATTCTTCTTAAGTTTGGTTTGGTTGTCATTATTATAAGCGACCACACTCAAACACACACACAAAATAAAAGCCTTAGCAAAAAGTAGGTGCTCAGTAAACAGCAGATGTTAATATTGCTGTAAGACAATATAAAAAGGATGGGACTAGACTGCTAATGAAAAAAAAATAACAAAACCCGTAAAGGCTATGTTTTCTACTCTTAATGATAGACAATCACTTAATGAGCACCTATTATAGGTCAGGCACTGTTCTCACCCCTTGTACATATTAACTTATTTCATCCTGGCAAAAATCCTTTGCTGTAGTGTAGATGCTATTTTTTTTAAATAATTTTATTAAATCATAATTGTGTACATTGGTGCAATCATAGGGCAGAATGTGCTTCATATACAATCAGAAAAATTTTGATCGTACTGTTATGTAGATGCTATTTTTATTCCTATTATTCCCATTTTAACCAGTGAGAAAAAAGACACAAAAGTTATTTAATCAAATCCACGCAAATGATACGTGCGAAGTTCAGGATTCAAAACCAGGTTACCTAACTCTAATGTTGATGGTTTCCAGTGCTATGTTTATGCTCTCTTTTAGAATCAATGGTGTGGCATCAACTATCTATTTAGGTTGTGATAATGAAGCTATAGTTCTTTCTTTAGTAACTATAAAATTTCTTAATGCTGAGTTATTTCAATTAATGAAATTCTGGAAAAATAGTTTTCTATAAGCAGCCACTTGTATATTGAATATTCTTGTCCAAGAGAACATTCCAGTTTTACCATCTCATTGATTAGCTTTTGGGATCCAGAGTAAGACATCTGGGAGATGTGCTTTACCTATACAAGAATCAGTTACTTAAAATCAGCCCTCAAAAATTTAGTGAACTTCTTTTTTACAAACAATTTTACAATACCACAATTTGTTTCCTTTCAAATCCAGATATACTGTTTTCCCTTTGTTTGGAGAAGCTAATCATAACACTTCCATTTTTTGATTTCCCTATGCTTTTATCATATCTGCTCTTTTAAATCTCACTTTTTATTAGCTCTTTAATTTGAAAAATGATTTTTGATCACTAAGTCCATTTCTTCTCAACTCAACTATATTCTGGTTTACCCTGCTATAACCTATGTACAAAAGGCCACTTTGAGAAAGGGAGGTGAAAGTCTCTTTGGAAACCAGAGTGAAGATTAAATTTAGTAAGAGGAAGAGTGTAAGCAGGAGGCTAAAATAAGGAGAAGCAACATAGATGAGGGCATAGGCTCTGAAGTAAAACGGTCAGGATCTAAATACCAGCTCTGCCAATTACTGCTGTGTGATTTTGAGCAAGTTACTTAGCCTCTCTGTACCATATAGTTTTCAATTCAGCAGTGAAGGGATAATAATTTAATCCATTTCATATAGTTACTATCCAAGTGAGTTAATGAATGTAAAATATGCAGAAAATTACATATATATAGTATATAGTAGGCATTATGTAAGTATTTGTAGTTATTCTCTGTTTTTAAAAGAGGTATTTTCTCCCTGAAAACAGAAAGGTGAGTTTATCATTTGTTACACACTTTCTATCAAGACTTTGTTTCGTTAAGAATTTCTAAAGTAGTTCACATACTTATTCTATTGAAAAATTTAAACTTTGAGGCTAGAGTATTCCAAACTACTATTCCTCAATTTTTAATTATGTATACTGCATGAGCAATTGCAGTTGGAAAACGGACAAACATAATGGAACTGGCTAATTTATTCAATCCATTTAAATGTCCTATGTAAAAATCAATTGTGCAGTGACCTACTTGGATTATTAAGAGAATTAACTAAATGACATCCTGTGAAAGAAGGTGGCTGTTTGGTCATATGTTCACAAGGCCCTTTATGACCTATTTGGGATAAAAACACACAAGGGCACAGTTGACTGGTCCTAAAGTGTGTAACACTAATATTTTAAAATATGATTAAAGAACTCTGAATCTTTATTTAATAATTATTATAAAATTAAATACATATCATCCCAATGGAGATGTCCCTATTTTAAAAAACATTTCTCTATTATCTAGTGACTGAGAATTAATTATGGGTAAGAATAATTTGATTTGAGGTTTTAGATGTAACCAAAGTTTAAAAATATGAAAACTTGTATAAAGTAAAGGACAATTTAGTGGAATTTTATGAAATACTCATGAAAATGACAACGTGCTGTTTACTTTTTTGTCCTAGGCTAGTAAGGAACCCAGTAGCTGCAACTATAATCTAGTTTCTTCTCTTCTTATTTAGAGATTATCATTAATTATGCATTGAATGTATATAGCTTTTTAGGTGAGATGTTTCCATAGGATTAATGTTATGGACATTTGCTTACCAAGATATACTATTTATGAATCTCATACATAGTGTTATTTAATCACATTATTGTGATTGTTATGATTTTTGAGTACTGATAATGCAGAATTTTTTATTCTGACACCAACTGTCAACTTTTTGTGGTAAGGTGCAAAAATGCCTGGAATAATAAAAACCTAATACAAGAAAAATCACAATAAATTAGTTTGGGCTTTACCTGTAAATACAATCAATATAATGAATGTGGGTAACTTAAGGAAAGGTTGGTTACATCATTTATATGGCACTCTTCCCTTGCACTGTTTTTAGCAGACATAATCATAATTAAAGAAGTTATTTATAAAAATTTATTTTATCTGTTGAGTTCTCTTATATTTCTTTATTGCCCATCAGATGAGTACAGGGAAAAAGAAATCTTTTTTTATATAAAAATAAGGTTAAAGGAATATTGCAAAGGCCCTGAAAAACCAGAGAGTTTGCTATCAGTTCAATGTCTTTACTGGAATATTGTTTCTTTTTGTCGTTACTGGAACTCAACAGCTTTCTTGTAAGTCGAAGCTAGTATTTGTTTCAGAAACACAGTCTGTGTGTGTAGGTATGTTCAGGCATTATGGGTGGTAGATTGTATTTTTACAGTAGCTCCATGATCTTTTCATTGTCCCGTGAAATGTTGAGTAAACATGATATCAGAGATTGCTGATTCTCCAGGAAAAGACACTGTATAAGAACATATACGTTGGTGGGCGGAGCCTGTGGCTCATCAAGTAGGGCGCTGGCCCCATATACCGAAGGTGGTGTGTTCAAAACCAGGCTCTGGGAACTGCAAAACAGAAAAATAGCCAGGCCTTGTGGCGGGCAACTGTAGTCCCAGCTACTTGGGAGGCTGAGACAAGAGAATCGCCTAAGCCCAGGAATTTGAGGTTGCTGTGAGCTCTGTGATGCCACAGCACTCTACCGAGAGCGATAAAGTGAGACTCTGTCTCTACAAAAAAAAAAAAAAAAAAAAGAACACATACATTAGGAATAGGCACAATCTTGCCCATGCCTCTCTCCTACCATCTTTATCTTCTCTTTTGCACCTTCCTTCCTGTTTCTCTGCAGACTTTCAATTCTGTGAATATTTTTTTCCTATCCTCATAAAGGACATGGTCAGATCAGGTGCAGGAGACTGATGTAGAAAGGTCTGTGAAAATGTGTGCCCTCCTGCCATATCAGCCTGAATTTTTTCAAAAGAAGTGTCCTCTCTGGGTAAGAGACCTTTTGATGCCTCAGTTTTTGTCTGGTTGACATCGAATAATTGAACCAGCGCCCTGGTTATCATCATATACATAGAGGTAACCATCATGAAATGGTTGCTTTTAGAAAACAAATAATAAAACAACAAAATACCAAGATGAAACAGAATTAAAAAATAGACTGCTGCTTCTCATCCTTTCCATTTCTAACCAGAAAAAATATTGACCATTGTATGATGAATAACAATAGTAATTAAAATAACTGGTGGGTTTACTCAGGGAAGTGATGGCCCAGTGGGAAATCACAAAACATGTATGTATTAAAAGATTGACTAAAAGCAACTCTCATTTTCAGACAGTAATGGAACCACACATGTTTGGGAAATGGATTTTAAACAATGATTCAAAGGTAATGCAGGGGGGAAAGGATAGTTTTTTCAACAAATAGAGTTGGAACAATTTGAAATTTATATGCAGGAATAAAAGGGGGGAATTTAATGCATTTCTCACATTATATGCCAAAATTAAATAAAAGTGAATCACAAATTTAGATATAAGACCTAAAATTATAAACCTTCTAGAAGTAAATATAGGAGAAAAGATTTGTGATTCTGTGTTAAGTAAAGATTTCTTTAACATGACACAAAAGCACAATTCATAAAAACCAATCTTCGTCAAATTAAAAACTTCTGCACTTCGAAAGGCACAATTAGTCAAATAAATAGAAAAGCTACACTGAGGAAAACAGCAGTTTGAAATGCATGTATCTGAGAAAGGACTTATATACAGAATATATAAGTAATTCCCAAAATGTAATACTGAGGAATCAAATGGCCAGATAAAGATATAAAGATGATAAATAAGCACTTAAAAAGACATCATGAGTTGTTAGGAAATGCAAACCAAAAGCACAGTGAGTTACCAATGTTCATCTATTAAAATGACTAATATTAAAAAGAATGATTGTACCAAGTGTTGACAAACATATGGATGTACCGGAATTTTCACACACTGCTGATGGGATTGCAAAATTGTATAACCCCTTTGAAAAACAACTGGGCGGCCTCTGTAGTCCTTCTATTTACCCAAGAGGAAAGAAAGCTTAGGACCACATAAAGACTTGTAACAAACGTTCAGAGCAGCATTGTTTGTCATAGCCCAAACGGAAACAACCCCAATATTCATCAACATGGGCATGGATAAAATGGGCTCACCAATATAAGGAATGAACTATTGATACACATAACAACATAACAACATGAGATAATCTCAGAATAATTCTGGAAAGTGAAAGAAAACAGACAAAAAGTAACACCTCCTGATTTCAATGATGGAATATATTCTTACAAATTTATTGCCTAGGGTTAAGGTGGCCGGGGGTGGGGGGTGGGGAGAAGACCTAAAGGGACAGGTTACAAAGGAGTAAATTGTATACTTCAGTATGTACATTTATTGTATGTCAATTATACTTGTAAAAAGTTAAAATTTATGCATTTGATCTTGCCCAATATTATTTTATATCAGAAATTTTATTTGTAGGACATAAACATTGATTAGTTCAATGGACCCCCCCCCATTAGAGAGCATTACAGATGTGTTTACATTTATACTTTTGAAAACAAAAGTGACGATAAGGTCTCTGACAAGTTTATTGCTACAGAATAATTTTTATTTCACAAAAATCTGTGTTATTTTCCATTAGCAAATAAGGCAATGTCGACTAGAGAGCAATTTGGTAAAACACAATGATTTTGTCAGAATTATGAAAGATGTTTTGGCTTATTGCCATCTCTGCAGTGCATAGCATTAAAGGAAATAAAATCTGAAATGATGCTAAGCTTACATTTTCAATTCTTAGCAAGTTTATGAGTTTATTGCAAACCTTTGAACACCTGGGAAGATTTATGAATAAACTTAACTTGGCAAACATAATTATAATTTGAAATAAATGGGGCTGGGTCATGACCAACTTAGATTCAATGATTGAATACAGGGGTCTATTACAATATTACTAGGAACTCAACCTAGAGAAATTAATTTTATTTTATTATAAGAAGAAGTTTAAGTCCCAATGAAGAAAGCTGAATGGGTGTATTTCCACTTATGTAGTGAGGAAACTCTGGGGCCACTTTGCCTGAGTCTTAATGATAACCAATTTTAAGAATATTTGTTTCTCATCTGTCCCCTTGGGCACTTTAAGGTATGTGAATGAAAGAAAGAAATCAAATTGTTGAAAGCAGAACATTTGCAGTAGAACATACACAAATTTTCTGCAATGATTTGTCAAGGTAACTCAGTTCCTAACCCATTACCATGCCAGCTCTAAACCTCTGTTTCATTGGTAATAATAATTATATAGCCTGTAGAAGGAGAATCCAATGATTCCCGTTGGATAATAAACTCTTTTCCCTAAATCTTAATATTACTTACTCTTAATCTGAAGTATACAATAAAAATAATTTTGATCAACGTTTGTTAGGTATGTAGAACATGTGTACATCCTAATATGTGACTTATGGCATTTAAATTTAATCCTCACAAGACCAGCAAGGTCTATATCATCCTTTTGTCTTCATTTTACAGAGAAGAAAGCCAGGCGCAGAGAAGTAATTTGCTCTGGGTTGCAGAGTTATAATTTGAACTCAGATCTCTGGCTTTCAACCACCTATTTTTCTGCTACATTATTGTTTATTTCCTCTATTTTAGTTACTACCCTTTAATGTTTTGGTTAATCAGGAAGAAATATAAATGAATATCTATCAAAGGTATTTTAGAGCTATGAGTTGAAAGCAGGAATCATGTCAACAATCTGAGTTGATGTCTGTGTGATGCCAGAAGGAAACCCCAGGAGGCATGGATGGTACAACTGAACTTTGGGTTTTCTTTACTTTGTTCTTTTTGGGGAGCAACTCCTTTTATTTGGACACTGAGGACAACTTCTGTAAGATATTTTTTCTGAACTGTTATGTAAGATGATACCAAGTCAGTACTAGGTCTGATAAAATATGACGTGGTAAAAAAATAGCATCACTACTATTTTTATTAAGAAATGTATCTCAAAAATAAGTACATATATATTTCACTCCTAGGTATATATCCAAAATAAATGAAAACATATGTCCATATAAACACCTGTATGCCATAAAATGAAAAAGGCCAGAAAATGGAAACAACCAAAATGCCTATCAACTGACAAATGGATAAATAAAATGTAGTATAGCCATACAATGAACTATTATTTATCCATAAAAAAGAAATGCAGTCCTGATATATACTACAACATGGATGAAAGTTGAAAACAATAGATTGAGTGAAAGAACCCAGTCAAAAAAAGCTACATATGCCATGATTGCATTAATGTACACAGCTATGATTTATTGAAAAAAAAAAGCTACATATGATTACATTTATATGAAATGTCCAGAATGGGAACATCTATAAAGATGGAAAATATTTGGGTTGATTCTACATCTTGGCAATTGTACAATGAACTACAATGAATGTTCTAGTGTGAATGTCCCTTATAGTAAAATGATTTTTTTTTTCTTCTGGGTAGATACCTAGTAATAGGATTGAGGGACCTATGAAAAGTCTACTTTTAGCTCTTTGAGGATTCTCCATACTACTTTCCAAATAGGTTGTATTAGTTTGCAGTCCTACCATCAGTGTAAAAGTGTTCCCTTCTCTCCACATCCAGTATGCTGCAGTCCCAGCATATACAGCTTTGAGACTTTGTGATATGGGCTGTTCTCACTGGGGTTAGGTGATATCTCAGGGTGGTTTTGATTTGTATTTATCTGATGAATAGGGACAAAGAGCAATGCTAATATGAAACCAATAGATAAACAACTACACCACTATATGAGAGAAAAGTACAATGAAATTCAAGTGGGGGGAGAGGGAGGGAAAAGGGCAGGGGGGATGGTAAACTCTCATCTAATGGGCACAATGTAAGGCACACTCCCAGGTGTAGCTAAAGTACAACTGGAATATTCTAATAAATGCAAACAATGTGATCTAATCATTTCTATTCTCATATCAATTTTAAATAAATAAATAAATAAGATGGAGAATAAATTAGTGATTGCCTAGTGCTTGAGAGCCTGAAGGTGGTAGGGAAAGGTAGTGATTGCTAATGAGTACAGAGATTCTGTAGATTGTGGTGATGGTTGGATAATTGTATAAATATACTAAAAAAGCATTTTATCATACACTTTAAATGGCTAAATTGTATGTTATATGAGTTATAGCTCAAAATATCTGTTTGGAAAACATAATCTTATAAGCCAGGTGTGGTGGCTCACACCTGTATTCCTCGTACTTTGGGAAGCCAAGGTGGGAGGATTGCTTTAGCCCAGGAGTTCAAGACTAACATGAGCAAGAGCAAGACCCTGTCCCTACAAAAAATAGAAAAATTTACCAGACATGGTGACACGTGGCTATAGTCCCAGCTACTCAGGAGGCTGAGGAAGAAAGTTTGCTTGAGCTAACAAGTGTGAGGTTGCAGTAAGCTACGCCTCTCTAGCCTGGGTGACAGAAGAAAATCCTGTCTCAAACAATCAAATAAAACCCCCAGATAATCTTATAAAGAAGATATGTATAGTCAACCTAAGTCAAAATAATCTGTAAAAGAAAGTCTTTTGAAAATTATAAAGTGAAACAAATGAGACTATATTTCAAGTTAGTGATTTAATCACACAGAAAAAAAATTCTTTCAAGCAATTTGAAAACTCAGTAATTTAAATGTATGTTCCTAGGAGATAAATCTTTAAGACAAAAATAAGTTATAAAAAGTACTTAGTAATCATATGGGTATGGCTATTATGAGTTAACTTATGGGTTATCTCAACTTTGAATTGATGAGACCAGGGTACATTCATGATATATTTAAAAATAAAAAATAAAGGCCAAGATGGTGGTCTATAGCCAGCTTTCTGCAGACGCTCCCGTCTAGAAGGAGAGTTAAAGGGCAGAAATTTAGTGAGAAAGCCAACGGTTTGGAGCTGAGCCAAGAGACAAGGTCGAGGAACGCACATCAACCCTGCTGGAGCGACCTGCAACCCCAAGGATACAAATAAAAGGCACAGAGCACATCACCAAGTGGACAGGAGTCCCCTCCCCCAAGAGAACAGCTCACAGTATACGCCATACCTCCATACAAACAAGCAAGCAGAGTTCAGATGTCCTCCCACTCTACCCCACAGGAGAGACCCTCTAAAAACTGGACCTCCTTCCCCTACTAGGGTGCCACGACACTCTCCTGCCAGGCATAAAACTGTATATATTCTCTACCTGCAAGTTGGAACTCCCAGCACTCCCCTCGACTCTCACCCCGAGGTCTGGAGGACTGTCCCCCACGGAGTCCAGATTCTTGGACACTTTCTTGAGGGGTGTGGACAGGGTGCAGGCTGTCCCTGGTCTGTGCTGCTTTCCTGGCTCAGGAGCGGTGAGAGGAGAGTAAGCTGAGAGGTGGCTGGCCTAAGCGGGGAGGCGGTCCCTTGAGGCACCAAGCCCAGCGCTGAGAAAGCTTTGCTAAATTTCGGCCACACCTGGCCCTCAGGGATGACAGCTAAGTCAAAGGGCTGAAGCTCACAGACTGAGTCAGGACTATTAGCAGCCCAGCGTCTCTTCCACAGGGCAGAAATTCTGCGAACTTGTTCTGTTCTATCAGCTTTTT